>WIGO01000006.1:0-52506 GCA_014235945.1 Colletotrichum plurivorum | reverse complement strand
GGGTGGTCTTCTTCCTTGGGGTTGTCCTCTTCCTTGGGGCTGTCCTCTTCCTTCAGAAACTCCTTCTTCCCGGATTGGTCACGTAATTTTGTCGACAGTGACCGCAGAGGTGCGACCAGAAATCTATGCGCAAGGTCCCCATTTTGTCGAGACATTATTCCTGGCTCATACGTCAGCAACAGAACGAAAATGTGACATTGATAAATCAAGACACGGAAAATGGAGTCAGAAGGATCAAGGCTAATGACAAACCTGGAGGACGGAAGTTCTGGTCGGGAATGAGAATGAAGGCGTGAACGACGGAAATGAAGGCGGTCAAGATGAATGGGCGCGAGGGTCTCGAGACCTTGAGAAAGAAATCGAGATTCTGGACAGAAGGGCCACTTCTCGCAGAAAAACTAGCTTTCCAAACCGTATGAGCTGCTTGCATGGATGCATGCATGGGGAACTTGAATCGTATTCAATCCTATTAAGTTTCTGCCTCAGTGGTTCCTGAACCACACGTCAAGACTAATACTATGGGTCGCCCAACACCAAAAACGTTGACACATCTCAACCGCGGGCAGCAGCGCCACCTCCAGCGCCACCGGCCTGCGGGAGGAACACGGCAAACTCCCCGTTCATGTTCGCCACCTTGAGCGTCAGCTCGTTCTCTTCGGCCTCGAACTCGAGCTCACCGAGGGCCGGGTCGATGATGAAGGCATTGGCCTCGGGGAAGAGACGGCCGATCTGGCCCTTGCTAATGTCCAGCTTGTCTGAAAAGTGGAAACGTTAGATAAGTTCAAGTCACAACAAGGTTAGGAGGACTCACTGCCGGGGTTGAGGATGAAGTCGATCTTGGAGAGCGAGACGCCCTGGGCCCCCTCCGCCAGGTTGACCTTCCACGAGACGGCCTCGACGGCGGTGAAGCCCGGAGGCGGGGCGGCCGGCGCCCTGTTCTCCGTCACGGTGAGGGTGCGGCCGATGGTGTTTTGGAACTCGACTTCGAAGCGTCCGTTTTTCTAAGATGACCAGAGTCAGCAATCACGTACACTCACGTTATTGGTACGACGGAGTTGCACTCACCCCAGGAGGGAATAACACGTCTTGCTTGACGCTTGCGCCTCCGAGCCGCACCGGCACGTTGAACTGGCCCTCGATCTCCTTCTCGTTTGCCTTCTCCCCTCCGCCGCCCCCGCCTCCTGCTGCACCTTCGCCTTCCCCGGCTGCTGCCTCCTTCTTGGGGCTCTCTTGCGGCTTCGCGGCCACGCCCTCGGCTGGTATCCGTCTTGATATATCGGTCGTGGGTGCGACGGAAGTACCCGATGAACCTGAAATCGGGAGCGCGGTTGCGACTAGCAGTTGGCTGGAGAAGAGAAGCACTGTTGACAACCTCATCTTGAATGACGTCTGTGTAAAAGATAGAAACGAAAAGAAGATGATAAAGAGTCCAACACAGTTGGCGCGTGTGTAAAACGGACTAGCCGCGACAGACCCTCTATTGGTAATAGAAGTCGTAGAACTGAATGACAAATGTGTAATAACAAATTTGCCGAGAACGTGGCACAACGTGGAGGCGGAGAAAAGGGGTTATATGGTCCAGACGAACCGCGTGCTAATCCATCGCAGTCTCGTGGGCAAACTTGGGCCGAAAAAGCTGCCTCTAGGAGGGGAGATGCTTGCCAAGCAAGACGGCATCATGAAACCCACATAAGACCACAGGGATGACGGCCTCTCACCCCCCACCATCCGTGCTGCCAAGCGCGCCAGGGGAACGTCCGGTTGGCGTCAAGAGCCTCAATCCGGCAGCTGGTCAGTCGAAGCGACTGCAGGAGGCGCCTGGTCAGGTCAGTTTTACTCGAGATGCGGCATTGGCGCAGCTTGGCGGTCTGGAGACTCGTCTCTACTTGACCTTTGCGGACGCGGCTCTTCATGCGAGCCAAGCAAACAGAACAAACGGAAAGGCTTAGTTGCAACTCACCATGTTGAAGTCAGTCATGTTAGTTGACTAGTAAAACCGAGATGGGATTGAATGTTGAATTAATGATTCAGTAGTCTCTTGAATCCGACAAATAGAGACATCAATTAAGCTTATCCTTTAGCTACCGCAATTCCGCTCAACCACAACACTACAAACCCCGTTCGTCCCGCCTTTCGTTCCCTTGCAGCACCCTGAACCAGCCCCTAACTGCAGGCCAAACCGTTCACTCGATGCTGCCGCCATCTCCCGCTGCCGCCCCCAATTTCGGCTGATTTTTCGAGGGGGAATCCGTCCCCTCATGCGAGTCTCAGATGACAGCTGTCGTGGGCTAAACTTAGACTCTCAAACGCTGTTGCTCGGTGCCGTCGAATCAGCGCACTGGAATTCACCCCTCACAGGCTGACCCCGGTCTCCCCATCACAACCTCCACGAGCCTACCCAGGCGGGCGGATAGCGATCATGCGACCAATTAACCCCCCGCGAAGGGTCGTCGGCTCAACCTGCTCTCAACTGAAACGCGGTCGTTATCGTATCTCAACACCGTCTCTGATCGGCTCAGGGGTTCACACGTGTGTCATTGGGTCTCCGAATGATGAATGCTACTTTTGCTTTTCCGAAAGAAATCTCTTCAACGGGTTCCCTCTTTTGCTTGGGGAAGCCGACGACTTCGAGTTGTGTCAGTGGCAAGAGGGCGGGAAACTGCTTGGCTAAAGTGCGCGAATGTTGTCATGAGTCGCGGGCCGCGCAGAGCTGAGCGGCATTTCGTTTGCCTTGGCAATCAGCCCAGTTTGACTCGCCCCTCTCGTCCGGTGATATCCTGGAAGCTAGAGCTCCGGCCGCTTGCGCGAGCTTTGGACCTGGAGCCCATGACTTTGGTGACGGCAACTCGGCGTTGGAGAGGTGCAGCTGCCTCTTATCTCGGCAACTCAGCAGCGATCCTCCTTGTGTGTAGTTGTGAGGCTGTATTTTTGGCTGGAACGACATTGACAACCGGAACGTTACGTCTAAGCTCTGGAAATGGCCTTCTTGTCGCTCATTTTATATGACTTTAGCTATTGAGAACATGCAGCCCAGGCGGAAGATCACAGGCATCGTTCCATGTCCAATGCACAGTGCTCCTTATTCCTGGATTATGATGCCTAGCTTCCGCAACCAGCATATATCTGGGCCACTCATTCATAGCTATCGAGAGTTTCCCGTGAGGAGGGTGCAAGCCAACCAGTCTACCGGGAACGAACGCCAGAGTCCCGCCCGGGCCACCACGGCGAAAGGTCACACTGTGGGGATCGGCGCCGGGCTCGGCATAGATTATGTAAGGTAAGACACCAGACGCGGACTGCGGTGTACTTAAGTTGCCAAGGCACAGGTAAGGTACCCCGCACGTGAAGTGTAGGTAATCATGAGGTGACCACTGAGATCAGTCCGGACCCAGTTCCGCCCTTTTCATCCACTTAATGATAACATCACCCGCTTCGTTCTTACTCCTCATCGATGGAAACAACCTGCTGGCAGGGGCAATCACCCAGCTTGACAGCCTGACCAACTCGCATGTGCTATGATGCCACCAGAACACGGAAGCGGAGAGAGGACGCCTTTGCGCCGACTCTTGCCAGCACAGGATCCACCAGTACAACCAGCAACAGCAACAGCAACAGGGAACACTAGGCACAGGTCAAGAGCGAGGCAGATCGAGGCAGCCTGCGATGCCTGCCGTAAACACAAAACAAAGGTGTGTAAGCCTGTCTACGCCGCCGGCCTGAAAGCCGGGCGCGAGTCTTGATGCGAAGCTTGTTTGACTCCTCCAAGTGCACCGGAGAGAGGCCGGCATGTCGCCTCTGTGCTTCGAGGCGAACCCTGTGCCAGTACTCGACGCGGCCCGGGGAATCTAGACAACAGGCCCTCAGCCGGAAGAACGAAGACTTGAAGCAGCGGGCCACGGTCTACGAGGAAGCAATTGCCCTGCTGAGGACCTTGCCGGAAGACGCCGCCCAGGATGTTCTGCAACGACTCAGATCCGGCACCGACATCACAACGGTCGTCAACCACGTCCAGGCTGGCGACGTGCTACTGCAGATGGCAGTTGTGCCCGAGAGCCAGCTGCGCTACGTCTTCCCGTACCTACCCGAGATGCCGGCGGTATATATCCGCGACAACCCCTACCTGGAGTCGCGGATCTACGAGGCGGCTTCTCTATCCTCCACCCAAGGCCTCGCTGGAACTCCCACGGGCATCGGAGGTGAAGGCGAAGCCCCCCAAGAACTCCAGAGCGCCTACCTCAGACCGTTCCATGCCGCCCACGTCGTCGACTCTCGACTGCCGGATGCAAAAATGTCTTCCTGGACCAACGTCTGCCAGGACGATCCGCTTATGCGCGACCTACTAAGCACCTTCTTCCGTTGCGAATACCAGTTTGCCGCAGCGTTTCAGAAGGACCTATTTCTGGAAGACCTGATATCGCAAGGCAGCGACTTTTGCTCATCACTCCTCGTCAACATCGTCCTTGCTTATGCCTGCGTAGGGCCTCCCTTGCTACCTTTGCCCTCGCCGCTTCCTCGGCTGACTAGATAACCAGGTCTGTTATCCGCATTTTCCAAACCGCGTCGAATATTGGAACCCACAGACGCTAGTGTATCGTTTCCTGGCCGAGGCCAAGCGACTCTGGGAGCTAGAGGCTTCCGTGCCTCGGATAACCACCATCCAGGCCGGGATCCTCTTCAGCGTGTTCCACAACTTGTGCGGCCTCGACGAGATTGGCCAGCCGTACAGGATTCACGCAGTCAACCTGGCGCAGAAGCTGCGCCTCTTCTCGTGTACTTCGTGTATGGAAGGCCGCGCGAAACGAGACGGCTGGGCGTACACGGCTTGGGCTCTCTATAACTGGGAAACGTGAGTACGCGCGCTGTGGCTCGCAGGCCATCTGCTCTCTTGCTGAAAACGAGGCACCTTACAGGCTTGTGGCGTTCTCCTTCATGATACCTCCCCTGGTGACGAAGCCTCCGGACTGGCCGCTGCCTGACCCATCACAAGACCAACGGTGGTACGGCGAGATATGGCTTCAGTACCCGCTCGTCTCCAAGCCCTCGCCAACGTATTTTGGGCACATCTTCCATGCGAGAAGCCGCTTTCGGGTTATCATGAACGAATATTGCGAGGCGGCGTTCTCGCCAAAGCCACATCTCGATCTCGAAAACGCCAACGGGCTGCACGAGCGACTCAAGCTCTGGTACGGCAATTTACCGCAACCCCTAACGCCCAAGTCGATTGTTCTCCCCGGGCATCTTCAACTCCAGTAAGTACATATGACAGGTAGAGAGGCGTCAATCTGATTTCATCCATAAGACAATGTGGGTAGAACTATCGTCGGCGAACAGGGCAGGTTAACTAATGTACGGCAATGACAGCATTTACTACTACCATCTGATACTCATGATGTACGAGCCTTTGCAAGCGGCGGACAAATCCTACGATGCGGCCTTGCAAAAGACAATCTTGGAAGCCAAGAGATTCCTGCAAACCCTCGTCCGACTGTATTATCTGCGCCACGGATTCGAGACCATGGACCTTTTCGTCGTCATACCCCTGATGGTGATGGGCTACGACTGCATCGACGCCCTCGGGGAGGCGAAACCGGAGACCGAGCTCGAGGTCCTGCGGTCAACGCTTTTGCTCGTCGCAAAGGGGCTGCAGAACCAGCGGCGGAACCACTACCTCGCCGAGGCCCTGTTCCGGGTCATCCGCGGCCGGATGCGCCCGCAGGAGGTCGCCCTTCTGAGGAGGACGCTCAACTACGACGAAGACAAGGAGGAGGCCGACCACGCCAAGATGCAGGCCGTGAGGAGCCACTGGCCGGTCAGCATAGTCAAGAAGCAGGGAGAGATGGACTCTTATGTCCTCGCCAATCTTGTCGAGAGCTATGGCTCGTTGGGGGTGGGAGACGCCGAAGGGAGCACGACCGTGACCCAGACACCTGCTCGCGTGGAAGCAGAAAGACTAAATGCACGATAAGTACCTAGGAAGCCTCGGTCGCCCGGAGCGGCCAATGATGTCAAGCTTCATTTCTGGCAATGAATGCAATTATGCAGCTTTGCATGCACCGGGATAGGTACCTATACTGTACCCTGGCCTTCGGAGAAGAGAAGTGGACCCGACCTTCGGGCGAAAAGCGGGGACTCGGCCGCGCTTCCGAACTCTGCTGATTCCCTCCCGCTCCTTCCTTTTCGGACATTCATTCCTTCCTCACACCAGTCCAACGTCACAACATACCCCTCAGTTGGAAGCTGACGCAAGGTCAATTCAACAAAGACGAGTGCACTCTAACTATCCCTATCATTTCATTGTTTGCAAGCTTCAAGAACGGCATTGAAGATGGTCACCAAGAGAGTCGCCCGATACGGCGATTGGGACAGCCCCATCACGGCGGATACGGTGACATCGAAGAGTTGGACAGTGAGCTCGCCGCGCGTGCACGTGAGTTGCTCCGATCCCCAGAACGCTACGACTACTACTGACGAGACTTGCGTAGAGAGCGTCCGGCCGGGCCTTCTTCAACGAGACCAAGGACGACGGCCGGAACAGCGTCGTCGAGATCACCAAGGACGGCCTGAGGGACCTGCTGCCCGCCCCGTACAGCGCCCACAACACCGTGTACGAGTACGGCGGGTCGCCGCACGACGTCCTCGCCGACGGCCGCGTCGTCTTCTCTAACAAGGACAACGCCGTCAAGGTCCTGGACCCGGACACGGGCGACGTCGCGGACCTCGCCGGCGGCCCGAAGCTGCGGTACTCCAACTTCAGCGCCAGCCAGCGCGGCCCCTGGGTGCTCGCCATCGAGGAGGACCACGAGATCGACACGCCCCGCGGCATCAGGAACTACGTCGCCGCCATCAACGCGGACACGGGCGAGGTCAAGCGCGTCGTCGAGGGGGCCGACTTTTACTACGCCCCGCAGTTCAGCGAGGACAGCGAGAGGCTGGCGTGGACCGAATGGGACCAGCCGGAGCTTCCCTTCTCGGCGGGGAAGATCTTTGCGGGCGACTGGAACTCGTCCTCGGCCTCCGTCGAAAATGCAACAATGATCGCAGGGAATCATCGGGAAGGCGCTGCCGAGCCTCATTGGGGTCCCGACGGGTCATTATTCTTGTGCATCGAAGTCGACGGGTTCCGGCAGCTTCATCGAGTTGCTCCTGGACAGCAAAAGCCGTCTCACATCAAGCTCAAGGGTCTTGAAAAAGCTGAGATTGGGGAAATTCGCTGGTTCCAGGGAAGGTGCGTCTCAATCTTCGTGATGGTGTTCCTCAACTCTTTTATCTCTGACACTCTTCCAGCCAAACGTATGCCCCCTTATCCACAAGACATGTCGCAGCGGCCGCTATTGTCTTTGGACAGGCGAAGCTCATCTTGATCGATCTCGAGACGAATGACTGGAAACCGATCGGGCCGCCGAACCTATGTGCCATCGCGTATGATTCTGTGGCAAGATTGAGCGACACTTCCGTCCTTGTAATCGGCGAGCAGTTAACCTTTCCTTCCGCTCTATACAAGATCGACGTGTCCACTGGCGAGGTCAAGACGGTGCGCGAGACGACAAACGACAAACTGAACGAGTCCCTCTTCTCAAAGCCCGAGCTGGTTCAGTTCCGCTCCAAGGGCTCACCCTCCCGTACCATCTACAGCACTGTGTGGATGCCAAGGAATCCAAAGTTCCTGGCGCCGGAGGGAAGCCTGCCCCCCTTGGTAATTTCGAGTCACGGAGGACCGACGGGATACACTGGAAGTGGACTGAAACTACGCACGCAGTACCTCACCAGTCGTGGATACGCCTTCCTGGCGCTGAACTACACGGGTTCGACAGGGCACGGGAGAGAATATCGAGAGGCGCTGTTTCAAAACTGGGGTATCGTCGATGCAGACGACGCGGCCGAAGTTGCCGACCACCTCGTGGCCGCCGGCCGCGTCGGCAAGGTGGGAATCGTCGGCGCGAGTGCCGGAGGCTACAACGTCCTGCAGGCTTTGGTACGGCACCCTAGGACATTTGACGCTGGGTTCTGCGTCTGTGGCGTTAGCGATGTCAAGAAGCTCGACGAGTCCACGCACAAGCTCGAGTCCGAGTACATGGGCGCACTGGTGCTCGATCCGGGGATGACCGAGGAGCAGAAGGAAGAGAGGTACAAGGAGCGAAGCCCCCTCTTCCACGCGGAGAAAATCGAGTCTCCGTTGTTCCTCTTGCACGGCATCGCGGATACCGTGGTGCCCATCGAGCAGGCTCGACTGATCTACAAGGCGGTCAAGGAAAAGGCCGGAGACGTCCGAATCAGGGAGGTTCCCGGGGAGGGTCACATGTTTGGCAAGCCTGGAAGTCAAAGGCTTTGGCTGGATGAGGAGGAAGCCTGGTGGAGGAGGTATCTGCTGGGGCTCTAGAGAAGCTCTTGGGCATATGCCTTATTTCCGAGAGGCTGGGTCCAAGTCTCGGCAAACCATCTCGTTAAATACAATATCTGCATTGATCATCCCGCGCTCTTCAAGTTGAAGCTTCTATGCAGGTGTTTCGCGCTGAAGAAATTGTCTTGGGATAGAGGCACGGGTATCTCGCCGTTAAATCCTTCGGCGCCGGCGCGGCCTCCGGGATCCCTAAACCGGATTTGGGCAACAACATTCGTGTGACTAGAGCTAGAGGATGAGAATTGAGAGAATCCTCTCAGACTTCTTCCATTCACAACTAGGTAAATGAGGATATAAGATAATGAGGGCTCCGAGACCCCCCCAAACTGTACGTTCATATGAATCGGCCGGAGTTAAGGCTTCTGTAAACCCCTTACCCGACTAACCACCGGATAGACTATAAAGCCGAAGAGATAGCGCCCGTGCCATTACGGAGTGGTGGAAAGCGGGCGTGTGGCACGGGTGAGCCCGACACCTTAATTCCGTCCCGCACCGTAAGCACATACCATACCGTATTGGTTATGGTGCGGTTTTGTCTTACCTGCATCCCGTTGCAACCTCCAGCCAAATGTCAGTGGAAGTCGTCGTCGTCGTCGTCAGTCTGCCTAATGTGATGCTACACGCCACATGCAGCGAAGAGCAGGCCAGTCCAATGGCAGGTTTGTGTCAAGTAGGGTAGCTGTAGGATCAAAAAGATTCATTAAGGATGCGTAGCCCAGACCTTTCTCCATACTCCCCCTCGTCTCAGTCAAACCCGCATCTCATTCTATGACCTCAGACTTTGCTTCCTCTTCATCCAAAATGGCCTACACAAACTCCGTCATCGTCACCGGAGGGACCAGCGGCATGGGCTACCACGCAGCCCTCATGATAGCCAAGCAACACCCGGAGTACCTCGTCGTGATCGCCTCCCGCTCCGACAGGGACAAAGCCGCCGAGTCCATCAACAAGACCCTGAACCAGTCCAACGCGGCCTTCCTGTCGCTGGACCTGGGCAAGCCCGCCAGCGTGCGGAGCTTTGCGTCCGACTGGCTCGCCGACGAGACGAAGCCCCCGATCAAGGCGCTGGTGATGAATGCTGCTCTCCAGTTCCCCGCGACGATACACCTCACGGACGAGGGGATGGAGTCGACCTTCGCCATCGCGCACGCGGGGCACGCCGTGCTGTTCCACATGCTCCTGCCGCGCCTCGCGACGGGCGCGAGGGTCGTGCTGACCTCGAGCGGGACGCACGATCCCGCGCAGAAGTCCGGGATGCCGGACGCCGAGTACAACTCGGCCGAGGAGCTGGCGCACCCGCCAGGTGACAAGATTGAGATGGACGGAAGGAAGAGGTACACGACTGCGAAGCTGTGCAACGTGCTCTGGACGTATGCTTTGGCGCGGCACTTGACGGAAAAGGTGCCGGAGAGGCGGATCACGGTTACTGCGATGGACCCGGGGTTGATGCCCGGGACGGGGCTGGCGCGGAATTACACCAGCTTCCAGCGCTGGGTGTGGTACTCGATTTTGCCCCGGCTTGTAGGGCTGCTGCGCACCCTGTACCACCCGAATGTGCACACCGCGCAGGAGTCGGCCGCGGCGCTGGCGAGGCTTGCCGTGGCGGAGGACGTGGAGGGCGTGACGGGGAAGTACTTTGAGGGACTGAGGGAGATTAAGTCCAGCGAGGCTAGCTACGATGTGAGCAAGCAGGAGGACCTTTGGAAGTGGACTGTCAACTACGTTGCCGAGGGCGATGCGAGCAAGGTGGAGCGGCTTCAGTCGTTCAAGTGAAGGGGGCGCTGTATAAGTTGGGTCTGGGCCGTTATCATCTCCTCTCTCTATTTTTTGCTGGCCAAGGTTTATTAGCATTTAGGGCCAAGCACTTTGTAATTCTCTAATTAGCCGGCGTGTTCATTGGTATACATGCAGAATATCTTTTCCATGCATCATTTATGGTGAAATGTCATCCAACCGCATCAATTTTCAGGTTGATAGTAATGAAATGTCAGACGAGCAATCTGGAACCTGTCTTCTGCCTCTCTAGTGCGCATTGTGCGCCTGTTGCCTTGCTAAATGTTGGCCGAAGAAGAATTCGCCTGTCTTCCAAACACTAAGCTTCCCACGCGGATATCAAGCAACAAATTAATTCACCTCGGTATTAAAGTCATAGGTATGTATCTCGCAACGTTTCAATCCTTCGGCGCCGGCGCAGCCTCCGGGTCATTAGCCAACAGCGCCTCAACCGCGGCGCCCCTCTTGCGCCTCTCCTCCAGGGAGATCTCCTGCTCCGGCGACCTCGACCAGCCCAGGCCCAGCTCTGGATACTGAAGCGGAACATCGCCGTCGGACGGCAGGCTGTCCAGGTAGATCGGCCACGGCGTTCCCATCCAGGCGTTCCGGGTCTCGTGGTCTCGGCGTTGGGCCGAGGTCAGCGGGTGGACCAGGACGCTGGCGACGAGGTCAGATTGTGGTGAGCCGGAAGGGGTAAAAGAATGTTGCCGCTTCAACAGGAGATAGAATGGGAGACTTGCCTGAGGTTCCCTCGGTTTGCGGCCAGGTAAAAGAAGACGTCGGAGAATGAGGAATCCGGGACCCAAACTAAGGTTGACATTGTCTCAGCCCACTTCGATGCACGCGGGCCCCGCTCCGTTCTATTACTTACTCTCATAGGAACCGGCTGGGTGCGGGCCCATGGGGTGCTCGTTTACTCTGAACAACGGGACAGCCACGAAAGCGCCTTGGGTTTACAGAGTCAGTAATGGCAATTGGTGGGCGAGTTCCAACGCCGGCGTCGGCGTCGGCTTGCCACACTCACCATCGCGTCGCAGCCTCAGCACGGCGTCGCGGAGGGCGAGCGCGGCCGCCGTCTCGGTTGGGGATTGGAGCAGGTAGTAGATGTGGAAGTGCCACTCCCGCGTGCGGCTCTCGACGACCGTCTTGAGGTCGCTCTGCGGCGTCGGCGTGGTGGAGTGGGTTACCATTGTCATTGTGGACGGGCGGTTGGTGGTGCTGCGACGAGGAAGTTTGCTGTTGTTGAGTGTTCGTTGATGGCGTTCGTTATTCAATAGACAGAGTTCAGGAACACGAAGTGCGGAGCAACTGGCCAGCGAATCACGTCATGCTGCGCACTTCTCACGTGCGACCAACTTGGGGTTCGGCAAGTGCCCGGTTGCCGATGCCCGGTGGGATCCGACTTACATGTACTTGAATCGTGGCGTTGTAACTGTTGACAACTCCCGCTCAGTCTCTGGAACTCAAAACTCCCTCTAGAGTGATCTGTCAGACCACGGAATGAAGAGTTCTGCCGAGGCGTTGCTTTCGCTGGGAAGGGGACTAATTGGGGTTAGCTTTCCGAAATTCCATCCCGTCGGAGCTAAACTCCGGTTTACAAACTGTGCTCAGTCTCAGCTCAATCACGCCGTTCATTCCAACCAACAATTTGAAGGAATGCCAGTGCAACCGAGAAACTCATCATTAGAAGGCGCCCTACCCGATGGCCACGGTCCTCTGCTCAGTGCCAGCCAACCCTTCCCGGGAGAAATCTCTACAACACGAGACATTCGAGATAGCCGCAACAGACAGAGACCAAATATACTATGGATTGCAGAAATCCCTTTGCGAAGAAATGGCTGTCACCGGATGATGTAGCGTAAGCTACTGCACAGAGACTTTCATCACACGCCTTCATAGAAATTCATGTACAGGCCCGATCGCTGATCGCTAATCTCAGCCACCGAAAGGCCATTCGACATGTACGAAACAAGCAAAAGGGTCACGATCAAGAAGGGCCAGATAGGTGAGAGATCTCGGTGTTGTTATTAACTAGGGACAAACACGTGGACGCCCCGTGTCTGTAATTAGAACAGTTCTTGTCTTGTCTGTCTGGGCCCAAAATCGGAATTCATCGTCGGAATTTCCGAGATTTAGTCAGAGTCCTCCTCCTCGCAGTCCTCGTTGGCGCCGTCGCCGAGCTGGCCGCGGACGGCACCGGGAACGGCCAGGCTGGAGTGAACGTCGGTGAAGAAGTTCTCGGGGTCCTCCTCGATCTGGCTGACGGTGAAGCCCTCGCCGGAGTCGGACTCAGTTCCGGTGGCGTTGACACCGGTGACGAAGGGTCCGGCGAGGCAGCCGATGCTGCGGCGGACGTTGGCGGTGCCCTCAACGGGCTCGGGGTTGGGGAAAGCGATGCTAGATGGGCAGTGTTAGTTCTCGAGCTCTCGTACAGACATCATATTTCAAGGAATTGGACATACCGAGGAGGTCCGGCCTTGCCCTTCTCGCCCTCGTGGATGTGCGTGGCCGTCAGGGCGGGGGACTGGTAGTCGCCCTGGAAGCCGATGAGGGTGATGTTGTAGCAGATGACGTCCTCCCAGGAGTTGATGCCGTAGCTGTAGTAGCCGATGGCGCCCTCGAGGCCGCCGGTGAAGGTGTTGTTGCTGTCGACGACCTCGTCAGGCGTCGCGATAACGTCGTAGGTGGAGGTGAACTGGAAGGGACCGGTGCTCCAGTTGGACCACCTGTTGTTGTTCCCGCCCTTCTTGCGCCAGACCATCTTGGTGAGGTCGCCAGGGACCCTCATGGGGGTGGCGGCGACGGCGGTCGCGAGGACGGCGGGGATGATGGCGAACTTCATTATGGCGGTGTGGTTTTGGTAGCAAGTGTGAATGACTTGTGTCGTTGGATATACAAGGGGTATCAAGAGTCGATTGTGAGAGAGATTGAGAGAACGAGTGTGAGTGCCTGAAGAAAACGAATACTCATGGTGCAAACATTTGCTTGTATATATACTTATGTTCTCTTCACCATCCATCTGTGAAGGAAAAGCAATAGGTGATCAAATTTCCCGGAAGCATTCGTTTCCGTTCACCTCCAACATGAGCCAAGCTGACGGCGCCCTCTTCTTCGGCACTGTTTTCAGTGAGCCAAGGACGCCTGGCACGACCAAATCTGTCTCCCAATCGACGCGGCTTGGATGCCGATCGTGACGAATGGACCAAGACAACCCAAAATTCCGTTCAATAGTCTCAGTCAATTGCAAGGGTTCGGGTGGTTGGCGCCCCTTGGCAACATTGCTAAGCCCATGGTTGCCCCTTAGTGTCTACGGACGAGCCTTATGTAAGACGGAGTTTGCTCCTGAGGTGGCTGCAATACACCACGGACGAATACATCATCGATTTGGTCTCAACTCTGACAACGCTGGGCTCTAATTTATGTGATGCAAAGCTCTGTGCTCTGAGGAATTTGACATACATGCACCTCCGGCAACCTACTTGAGACCGAAACCTCCCTCCTCCAGCACCTGCCGAGTGTGCTCCCTCCCGTCCTGTTTCTCGGACGACGCGATGCCAGCCATGTGCTTACTCCAAGGCTCCCTCCCGTGCTTCCCGTGCTCCTCGTAGAACTTGTTCAGCGCCTCGTCGTACGAAGAGATGAGCGCCTGGTGATCCTTGGCACCGTCCCACCGCTCCCTGTGCAGCACCTCGTCCATCGGGAGTCGAGGTTTGATATCCGCGTCCTCGGACGCGTCGGGCCAGCCGATCGCCATGCCGACGAGGGGGAACACCCGCGGTGGCAGGCCGAGAAGCTCCACTATTCTGCGGGAGTCGTTCCGGACGGCGCCGACGAAGCAGAAGCCCAGGCCGAGCGACTCGGCAGCCGTGCCGACGCTCTGCGCCGCGAGCGCGGCGTCCACGGCTCCCATGACGAACATGTCCGTCTTCTCGAGTCCCGCGCCGGACTCGCCGTGCCATTCACAGACGGCGGTGAGGCGGCTCAGGTCCGCGCAGAAGACGAGGAACAGTGGCGCCTGGCGGATGAAGTCCTGATCCCCCGCGAGCGCCGCTAGCGCGTCCTTGCGCCCCGGGTCTTGGATAGCAACGGCGCTCCACGTCTGCATCATCGACGATGTGGAGGCGCTCTGGCCCGCGGCGATGAGCATCTCGAGGGTGCCAGGCTGGAGGGGTTCGGGGGAGAAGCTCCGGATGGATCTGTGTCGCAGAAGCGTCTCTATGACTGGGGTAGAAGGAAAGTCGAGATAGGTTGAGCCATTGCCTCCGTATCGCTGTGTGAGAAGGATTTCGAGTTGGTTCATTTTGGTCCAATGATGGCTCTTCTTGGCGGGGTCGTAACTGTGAGAAGGAGGGGAACTGTCTGGGTTGACTGATGACGAGGAGACTTTGTTGTTTTGAGTATTCTATAAGCTATTGTCCAGACCTGAGACAAATCAGTTGCTGGGAGCTTCCCACAGTCTTAAGTATACTGCCGTCTTTCAAGTCGTCCATTGGCCCATGCTAGATACGCATTGCGTATTACGCTTACAAATTGACGTCTAGCGAAGATGTGTTGGGACTGGAATTGCCTGCGGTCTTGGTATGGATCCCCGGCCTCAATATTCCGTGGTAATTCGCTGATATGAAGTGGATATCGCCGAACAGGGGCCGTTGAGTGTTCCTGTCAAGGCGTTGCGTGGTTAGGTAGATATACGGGGGTCCTGGGGCACCTTAGCCGGCGACATCGGAGCCCTACGCGGCTACATGCACCACCATTGGTCCTTGATTCCGCACTTTAAAGAAACTACCAACCGGGCTATGCTGTAAAAATACAAGATTCAGTGATGATTTTGTTAATGGTGCCTTTAAGAATCCTAACTGTTCGGTAGCTCACGACCGGAGCCTTGCTTGGCTCTCTTTTTGTAAGCTGATCGATGTATGCTATCTCATAAGAGCACGGGAGGCCTTATATTGAGCCAGTAGACTTCCTTCAGGCTCTCAAAAAACTAGTATGGCGTTCATTTGTCCAGGTGCAGATTGAAGTCACCTGAATTAACCCCTGTTGCGCAGTATCAATATGTGTTTGACCGAATCAGCCTTGAGTTTCATCGGGAGTTGACACCATCTTGTGAACGCCTGGAGCGCAGAATTTCCAAATCCTCTGAATCCGGAAGAGAAACACGCCAGCACTACAGTGCTTTTGTCTTTTGTTGTCCACCTGTGCGTGCGAAAGGTATGGTTGAGAACCAAATCCTTGCGACCCACTTCTTGCTCCCTATGTTAACTGCTCCCTTCGGCACATCACAGACCACATGTATGCAACTTAAGTGATCCGCGTGGCCTCCTTGGTTTCATAACAAGTTCAAGACGGTGTAAGGGGGAAATCTACCTTATCTCACCACCTTCCCACTATACATTAATGTGGTCAATATCGGTTATGGTATTTTTACTGTTTGCATTTTACGTGGTATACTCTACGGGGTGAACTGCAACATCTCTAAGATAGTTGCGATAACTGAATCGCTGATCTCACCACTTTCTTCAGGTCCGACCTTCTGCGTTTGGCATAACTACAGTCGAGATGTGTCCAGTACTGCATGTGTCCCCTAAGTTTACATAGTATGGCGTATTAGCAGCAGCGTAACACTTGCCGTATTGGGAGCAAATCAAGATTAAATGTAAGTATTAAACTAGGACAGAATCATAAAAAGCACTCCACCAATGACTATTAATCGACGCAGCCTTTTTGATGAACTCATCTGTAAAGTTTGGGTTGTCCTGAACTAACGACTTGATCCTTTTCAGCACCCCAGGTTTCAACGCATGGTCGACGATGAGAAGGTTGATATGTTCCCGGAACTTTGCACTGGTGCTCCGTGTAGTGTTTGAGTACAGCTCGTTTATGAGCTTGGGAAACTCGTCCGACGTCAACTACCATTTTTGAGCCAAACACAGAAACCTAACGCGGGCGAACCATTTGAGCCCCGGAATTTGGTACATGTCGGCCATGATGTAGAGGCGCAGGTGGAGGCGCATGTCCTGGTAGGCACCCTCCTCGGTCGCCAGCGCAGCCCGGTCCTCGCTGGTGCTGCCGGGTTGTTTAGCAGGAGCGGGGGTTATCGGTGCCCCCGGAGGCCTGTGGTGTAAGAAACGGTTCTCAAACTTGCCCCCCCCCACCCCGGTGTATCCCACCACGACCACCGTTCAGCGCCACGCTCTGGGTAAGAAGACCAATATGTGCCTCCAAGCGTGGGTCTGTCCCTTCTCGCGAAGCATGACGGGCAAGAGTTGAAATGGTGGGCCGAGCTGTTGATGTATCTGATGTAATTCCCGATGTAGAGGAACTGAAGATGACAATGGACCAGCTTTGGGTCGTCTTTGGAGACGTCGACACGGCCCGAGGCAGCTTCCCGATCACATGTTGGCTGGAGCGCAGAAAGCAAAAGACGAATTTTGCGTCGAAAATGATACTTAAAACGGCGAAGAGAACGCCCTATAAAAGACGAGTGGCTCGAGACCAAGGCAGTAGTAATCTAATTTTACTTTCTGCGTCTCACAGGAAGTAGTAGCATCAAACGCGAGCACCGAGTTTAAGAATTGAATTGTCCAGAGGGTTATCCTAATTTTCAACGGAGTTGAAGATCCCTCTAAGCCCCGATCTCTTTATCAAGGGGGTCAAGTCCCAGAGGGACTTTAAGCCTTGCCCAAGTCGGCACCAGACTGGCGGCAGTAGTAGTTCCACTCGTCGCCACCGATGTGCCATCCCTCCGAGTTGCAAACCCTGAGATCACCGCGGAAGCTCTGGATCGGTTATGTCAGGATATAAAAGACTAGTCAGGGGTCCAGAAGGCTTACAAGCGTGCAGTCAGGGCACTTATCCCATTGCTTATTGCCGGTGTTGCGGTTGCGGTACATGCCGCAGGCCTTCTCGGTAGCATCGGCGTTCTATGAACCACAAGTGTGAGTAATGGAGCTCGTTAAAGGTTACAATAAAAAGTGTCTGTACCTCAGGGTTAGACTCTTGAAGGCCCTTGAAATCGCGGCTCGCACACCACGCAATGTTGTGGAGGTCGGCAGCGACACTATGCATCGTTAGTTGTCGAACTGGACGCGGGGAGAGCTAATGGCTTACCCAGTTGCGCAGGCAACGGCAGCAACGAGGACGGCGGCGAAATGCATGTTGAAGTTTTGAGGCTGGGTGGAAGAAAAGAGAGACTTGTGTAAGTGAAGGTGATGATGACAGGAAGATAGCGATGGGAGGTGCGCCTAATGCCCCCTTTTATCTTTTCAGATTGCTGGTCCAATCTTGCCCTCGCCGAAGGGCCGACATGGATGAACAACAGACCTGTACCTCAAAGTCATCAACCGCGCGCAAGTGGCCAGACGATCAAGTCCCATCGGCCACGGCCGTTGCCTGACTTGTTACCGTACGGCATCGCCGCATCTCCCTCGACCACTCTATCTCTGAAATGGCAGGATCTGACGGGTCACTGGGGTCATGGGGTGTCCGTGTCAGTTCTTTGCAATCTTCCACGAATGGCGATTTGTCAACCATCGCGAGCGTGGCTATCTATGATGGACCTCCACGGGGAGGAGCAGGCGTCCTCGGCATTTTCGGGCGCCGCAGAAGTGATGATGAACTATCCAGCGATATTACTCCACATGACTCGGAGCTATCAGCTGGTGATATTGCAAAGGGCGAGCGCTGATCACCCAGCCATGCTGATATCGAACGAGAGCAGTGACTTCTATGGGAAGGCCTCGAGACAGATTCCAGATGGGCGAAAAAAGGAACGATTGCGGCCGCCGTGGAGGTTGTGGAGACGTCTTCGTCCGGAGTCCGACAGCCGCAAAGGTTGTTCGGATCCGTCTTCATGACTCGAATACATAGGCCCTGCGGTCATTCGCCGAGGCCGGTTCGTGTCAAGACGAACACGGGCGCTAATGCGAGACGGCCCCGACTAGGAACCAAGCCGGCGGGAGAGAATCCACCCTAAGGAAAAGGCGTTTCCAGTCAGAAACCAATTTCCCACGTTGTCGTGGCACGGATGGATCAATACGCTCGAAGAGCCGTGATATCCGTACGATCTCTACCTAGGTATTGAGTGTGCCGAGACGTTGCACAGGACCATCTGGAATAAATCAACACATTAATATCTTGCTTTGAGGTGTCCTGTGTCAATTTGCAAGTTGAAGGGGTCTGAAACATCATCAGCAGCTCTCATCTTCAAATCTACTTCTAACTACGCTGGAAACTACGTGTGGCAGCTGAACTCCCGTTGCGGGGCACTACGGCCCGGTCTTTACTATCTATCCGGAGGTCCGAACATCTTTACATTCACCGCCTGATGCTGCATGCCGCCTTTCATAGCCCAGGGAGGGACATGGTTTAGCCCGGCTCGACTGCCTGCCGGAGACACCTGTTCGCATCTTACCCTTGAAGGACGACCACCGTCGACAAACGCTTATTTGAACCGCACCCCGGCCTGTCAGGTGGATTCACTGAGCTTGTATCCCGCGCCATCAACTGACGTAGAGTGCTTGATCCCCACGTGGCTGAGTCCAGAGCAGAGACGTTACATTCTCTCCGTACGCCAAGGTGGAACCGAGTCGTGGTCGGTGAGCGGCCAGTCTTCTCCCGCCTGATCAGGTATTCGGATGCGCCGCTAAGAAACTGCCTTGCTGTCACCCTTCTTCATCCTCGGTCTCTATGCGTCAAGTACGCCCGCAAGCAAAGTTCCCTTTCAAGAGTTCATCTATTTGTCTCTAAATATCATGCGCCCCGCGGCTTGGATATCTGCGTCTCCACAACGGGCCAAGAGATCTTGCCAAGCGCAGGTTGCCAAGAGGTCTTCGATTTACTGGCAATTCTTTGAGAAGTAATGAGATCCAGGTCCCATGCGGCATGAAAATCAGCCGTCGGTGCCCGCTCGCGGCATTTGAGTCCCGCCGTCAACTACAACACCACCTGCAGGCTACACGAACCCCCAAGGCTACCAATTTCCCGTCCCACCTATGCTGGGTCCAGATGGAGGGCTTGGACTCTACGTGTGTAGTAGCTAAGGAAAACCGAGGTGGGAGATCATCAGGGGCTGTTTAGCAAGGTTCCCAGTTGGGTGGGATGCCGACCGATACCTGGGATGGTTCGAAGAGCCCACTTGGCACACTATTGACCGCAATGCCTCCGGAAAGACTGCTGCATTCTTCTGACTGAGTCAAGCCTCAGCTGCCGATCATGATTGCGGGCGAATTCGTTCACTCATCTTGAGGACCGATGAGGAAGGTTGGACTTCACGGCCTATCCAATCTAGATATCAATTTAATCAGGTCGAGCGTCTGCATATCTTGCCAATGGTGTATATAAGACATTGAAAGTCCACGTCCAGAGACCGCACAGTATTCTGATCATCGACCGTCATCAGTATTCATTCGTCTTCTACTATCACTTCACATTCGTTTTCACCATCTTCTTTCGCTTATCAACATGCAGCTCTCTTCCGTCCTCGTTCTGCTCGCTGGCACCACCGGGTAGTTCTCCATCGCCTTCAGATGCGTCTTATCAGCACTCGTACTAACCACTCAACTTCTTAGCGTCATCGCCGACCTGCACAAGTACGCTTCTTGTACTAGCAGGTTCCAGCCCATCAACAACCCCAACACCTGCCCGAAGAAGCGGGACACCTCGGACAATGACGTCTTGAACCTGGCCCGTAGCCGTATCATGGGTCGCGGATTTGGCGATGTGAGATCAATCCCAACCTTCGTTCGGTCTACGTTCGTCCGTCCAATCCAGACTAACCGCCTCCTGCCCCCCAGAACGCCGCAGCGACTAGGAAGGCGTGCGCAGCCTACCGCAACCGCAACACCGGCAACAGGCAGTGGGATAAGTGCCCTGACTGCACTGTAGTAAGTTGGAATGCCCCAGCGTCATTGGCTCTTCGTCACAACTCCTACAATACATCTGTAATGTGGCGACTGGCGAGGGGCCCACACAGCATAATCGGATTGCTAATCAAGTGAGCCAAACTTCAGGGCTGGAGACACACTACCGATCCTAACTACTGCGTTCTTGCTTGCAACTCTAACGGGGAGCACATCGGCGGAGACGAGTGGCTTTACTACTGCAAGCAGGCTGGTGCCGATGACGCCGACGCTTACTAGGCGAGCTGGTCGCAGGGGCTTACACCTGCGGCTCGGTCTTCGTAGGCTCTGTAGCCACGCCAACAGTAGTTCAGCTCACCAAACAGGTCACTCCTTCCTAGGGGGACTATTGTTGCCTTTTCACATGTAGATTACAAATTTCTCTGGGTCGTTTTCGGGTCCGGAAAGCCATGTAACATTCTTTTGCTTTTTACCAAAACCAGCAGCACTGTCTACTAGGGGCGGTCACTGCCTGAAGCTAAGTTTGGTAGATTAGACCAGATCAAGAAACTCGGTAACATTTTTTGGTGACCATGAGGATGGAACGCATCCATTGCCGCGGGTTGTGTCATGGGTCGTTGAAGACCATTACTGTCCCGCCGGAGCTCTTTAGTACCGCTGCCGGCATGTCGCGCAGAACTTCCCCGCATGAGGGGTAGGTATCTGGGCCCTCGGCTCCCAATGCGGCGAGAGTGTGACTTGGACCGAGACGCCGTCGAGTCGGACAGGCGACATGAGATAGATGACCGGCTTGTCACCCCGCAGTTTGAGGACAAGATGGATGACACTGTCACGAGAAACCGAGTACTCGCTTAGGAGTGGACGGTCTCTCATTTGCCTTCCCTCGTGGATGAGACGTTGTTGGTCGGGGGGTATACCTTCAGTGTCTTGGATTTTCTGTTTGAGTTCAATGACAGTCGTAAATATCGTCACCCGAACCCAAGTATTTTTGCCGGTCACTGATGCATTTGTTAGTTTTGCATGCGTTGGAGTAACTTGGGGACTGACAGGTCTTCACTGGGAGCAGAAACCCAGCAGGAGTGTCGACTTGAATCAGGTCGTTAGATTGCTCGCTGTCAGTATCAGAATCGGAGGACGAGTCAAGCTTCTTCGTCACGCGGAGGCTGCAGTCATCGGAAACGGCCTCGTAAGCGGAGGGATCGAGCTCGACCTCCTCGATCGTCGATGACCGGGCGAGGTAGAAGAGCAACTCCACATCGCCAGTTCCGAAGGCTTGTCGGAAGTCTCGTCGGAAGTCTCATCGGACCTTCTCGACGAGAGCCGCGTAAGACTCTGGACGACCGATGAGTCGGCTGCGGTTACCGAAAGTGATGGTGATGACCGCCATTCCTAAGCTTAGATGCTGTATCGGTGGTGGAACTTAGGTAGGACAGGCGATAGAAGAGGAAGGAGAGAGGGCAAGTCAGTTCGGATGTGCCCAGTTGTTGATTAAGGAAAGGTTCGTGGGAAGGAAGAGAGGTGGGAGGAGAGAGGGGGAATCCGGATAGTGGTGTGGGCGGTGGGAGTAGAGGTATGGGAAGAACCTCAGGTCGTCTAATGAAAAAAAAAATAAACAGGCAGGTGCGTGAAAGGGAAGGAATTAAGAGGGGGTCAGGTGATACCTCTGGAAGCAAACGAGGGAAAAGGCAAAGGGGAAGGAACGACCACAGCAAGAAACATGGCTGACTAGGCGGTCAGAACAAAGACAGAAAACTGTTTGTGGTTGAATGATCCTAACGACCAAAGAAACACGTCAAAAGCGGCGGAAGACTAAGGGGGGAAGGTGACGCGACTTCAACTCGTAATGCAACGATTTTGTCAGTTGAACTTTCGGCTGTGTCGTCGTCGGCTTCATGATGGGCTAGTCCGGGGAAAGTCGAATACTCCGGCAGGGAATAATCAAAGAATAGAGACGGCGACAACGACGGCGACAGCGATGACGGACAGGACTAACGACGATGATGGACAGGACCGACGGCGATGACGGACAGGACCGACAAGATACGAATTATCTTCATCCTGGTTTCCAGATAGTAGACTATGAACAAGTAAACATTGTGTGTTCTGATGTTTTGACACACACAAGTACGACTGACTAGTAGGAAAGTTGTGGTATTAAAATCTAATCTAATCTAAGCGATCCTTACTCCTAGACCGCTGACTACTCTCGGAGACAGCGAAGCCATTGGTATTGCTCCGCGATGCCGTTGCCTTCTGCGAGTCTACCTCAACGACGCTCATGTCAGAGCGGACATTGAACGTCCGGCCTCTCCATGTCACAGTCGACCCGCACAGCACAGCCCAGGTCCAGATCGGGAGGGCCAGAAACTCGCGGCCGATCCACGCAGGCAACCACTCCAGGAAGGACCTCGGAGGGGCGCCGCCGGGCGTCGTGGTACCCCTAGCAAACTTGGGAGTGTTCTCGTCGACCTCGACGCTCCGGCCGGAGTGGAGTCTGTTGTACGTGAACCAATCGCAAATCATCCAGATACCCTCGAAGGTCAGCCAGTAGAGACCCATCGCGCTCCACGTCTGGGCGGTGCCGAACGTCCTGTTGAAGAAGGGCAGCGTCGTCACGGCGAAAGCGAAGTAGCCGCAGCACAGGATAGACTCGACGCCGGGCTCGACGAGCGTCGCCGCGAGGACGGTCCACTTGCGCGCGCGCAGCCACCTGGCGCGGCGGTTGAAGTACGCGTGAACAGACATGCCTGCCATGGGCTGGACGGCGAGGTCGCCCACGACGAGGCCGTGGTTCTTGAAGCCCGGCAGGTCGGTCTTCCAGAGCAGGTCGCCGATGAGGTGGTCCTCGCAGATGTACTCAGAGAAGTAGTCGATGCCCTTGGGCAGGTTCTTGTTGGGCAGGTTCGGGTTCTGGGCGGGGTCCGTGGTGATCTCGAGCTGCGACTTGCGGAACATGTTGCTCTTGCCGACGGCGCAGGGCGCGACGCCGACGGTGTTGATGGCTCCGTAGAACTTGGCGTGGGTGGTGGCCATGAACATCTCGTCCAGCCGTCCGCCTCCCTGCGAGCGCACGTAGCCGAGGAGGGAGCCGTCGTGTCCCTGGGACGAGCCAGCCTCGGGGCCGGAAGCCAAGAGGGTCTGGGTCTCCTGAGAAGGAGGGTCTCGCGGAGAGACGGTGTCAACGACGATCGGTAGGAGATGAACGAACTTGTACGGCGTGACCTGGGTGCCTCCAGGGCCGTAGCCCAAGAGCTTGTCCACCATGCGGCCCGCGACGCCCCGTCCGATCCAGATGTTGCAGTCCATGACCCAGACTATGTCTCCCTTGGCTTCACGGTAAGCTCGGCTGATGTTCCTGATCTTGGGGTTGGGCCCCAAGTTGTTGATGTGGCCGCCATCGCCGTGCAGCAGAGGGTCTTCTTCCTCGATGAGAATGTGAGCGTCGAATCCAGGAAAATCCTCCATGACCTTCTTCAGCACCGGGTACGCGGGGTCGCTCTTCTCGGAGACGCAGAGGTAGATCGTGAGTTTGTCAGTCGGGTAGTCTTGCCGGAACGAGGAGGCTATGCATTCGTAGAGGCCGTGCTCGAGACCCTTTACAGGACGGATGACGGTGACGTGAGGGACATCTTCTTTCTTGAGCGACGAGGAGACGGCGGGCTTCGGGGGATAGGAGTAAGACAGGAAACTGCGTTGACGGTCAGTGGTGGTATATGACTACGGTCGGGAAGTTGACTTGCATTCGGATGATGCCAATTGACTGAACGACGTAAACAAAGCTACTCCAGATGCCACAGACGACTGCAATCGCCTGAGTCGCCGAGAAGTCCGCCATGGCGCAAAAGGCAGTGTCAGTGGCGCAAGCAGCTGCTCAGGAAGTAGACGCGATCAAGGACCAGTACGGATATCGTCAGAGGCAACCAAACGCCATGAATGATGGATATCGTGGAAACAAGGAGTACCGTCTAGTCATGGACTCATTACAAAAACAGGCCAAGAAAGAGGTCCAAATAACAAAACGAAACAGACCGTAAGCAGCGTCAAGGCAGCAATTCAGACCGGGCAGTCCACCGGCAATATCGGAGTCCCACGTCGCGTGGCATCGAAATTCCAGGAGCCCCACCGCGACCCGGGGGCCCACTCCAGCTCAAGGCGGTGTGGGACTTGGACGGCAGTATTTCTTCAGCGTGTTGAGGGACGCACGAGCCACAGCTTAAGCTTCGGTGAGGGTTCGCTAAGCTAAGAGTACTTATTACATCAGCAGACCAGCCCACCTTTGCCTCCGCAGCCGAGTTTTTCCGGGAGACAAAAAAGAGTCAGACGGTGGGGAACGGAAGCGAGCGATGGAGCCAGCGGAATTCTTTTTCTACTCTGAAATTTTCTGCACGACGCATGCGACTTTCTCTTCTCTCCCCAACCACACGCGTCTGCCGAACAGGATTCAAGGTGCCTCCTGCTGGTGAGGTGATCTTTCGGCTTGGATGAGCCAATTGACGGGTGATCTGTCGGCAGGACGGGTGGAAAGCTCCCCCAACAAGTAAGTTGCAACTTTTCCTCGCATTACTTCTCTTCCTTTCGTCCATCCATGGTGGCGGCTGGGCTCGACTCGAAAGCTGTCGTCGCGATCTTCCACGTCGCCCAGCTTAAAAGATCTGCCCTCCTCACCCTCGTTTGTAATGATGACACCAATCCCAAATTTGTGCTAAGAGGCGTCTTCATTGAACCTCGATGAATGCTTCAAATATAGACTACAACGGTATCTGATGCAAACTTTTCAACCTTTCTTTGATCTGCTCAGCTACTTGCGTGGACATCGGGCTAACAGATCTTCAAGAACAGACATGACTTACTAGCGCAATGTCCCAGACCCAGAATACAGTCCCCCAGCCTTCGCCGTCTGGGGCGCCCGGCAAGCAGGGTGCTGCGGGATCATTAACGCCGCGGCCAAGGGGTCCGCCGTTGCACAAGATTTACGAGCTGCCTGCTCCCATACGAACCTTTCCGCTTCCTAGCTTTTATCCGAATAATCCAATCTCTTTATTCCACGTCTTGTACGCATGGACAAAACAAACATTCTTCCCGCCGCCTGCTGAGCCGTCTGTGGTGTACGAGGGCATCTGGTCTCCCCAGTCAAAATCTGTCCACATCGTCGACGAGAAGAGCATGAGCGCGCTGTGGCAGCAGGGGTTCTATGGCAAGGGTAACCTTAGTCGAAGTGAACCCAACTGGCTGAAGCGCGAGAAGGTCCGCCGCGGTCTTGTACCTGGGCAGGTCAGCGAGCTGGTAACGGCTAACCGCCGCGAGGAGCGCCGCCAGATGAAGTGGGAGCGCGCCAAATCCGAGCAAGAAGCCATTCGCCAGATGCGACTCCAGGAAGCCCAGCAGGCGGCCCAGCCTGCCGCGGATACCGTAAACTCGGCGGATGCCACCATTAAGTCGACAGTCAATGGCCATGATGCTGAGGCCTTGGTTGAAGCGATCTCCTTGCCTGAGCCCACCCTTGCACCTGTCGACTTGGAGGCCGAGTCCGAGCCAGAGCCCGCCGCCAAGCAAGCTACATCCAATGTGACCAAGGACGCGTCCATAATTACGCCCGAATCTGGTGTTGTGTCTGCTACCTTCTCGGATATGGTCAATGGTGCTACGTCTCCGGAAACCCAAGCGTCTGTTGACTCAACGGCACCGGTCGAGGCCATCATTCTACCAGAGACCATTCTGAAGCCTGGCGATGTTCTTGCTCTGTCGAAGACGCTGACTTTCACTGCTCCTGTTGGACCTTTTGAGCTACTCTCTCTGCCCAACTCACACCAACTGGCAGAGCAGAATGGCGGATCGGAAGCCGCCTCCGAAAGCATTGATATTATCATCGACGACGAGACTCTTGCTCAACCCGACGGCGCTCTCTCCGCGTCTGTTCCTTTCACCCTGTCAGCACCAGTCGGTCCTCTCGAGCTGATTCGTCTGCCCAACTCACATGTTGCGCTCCTCGCGACTCCCGAACAGGTCGACGCCGCTGCTTCTAGCGACAAAGACCAAATTACGTCGGCGTCAACCACGGAATCCGAGCAGATTGTCCCGAACGGTGTTCACTGTGATCCTCTCGTCAACGGATCACCGGCTGGTTCTATTGTCGCTGCGCCCACCGGCCCGCTGGAGCTGCTTTCTTTGCCAAACACGCACACGCCTCTTGTCAACGGCACCGGCCCAACCAGTAATGGCCAGAAGCTCTCGGTCATTCACGAGAACGGCAAGCCCGACGCCTCCGCTGAATGTGCCACTGGACATTTGATCAACGACCTGGTCAACGGTACCAACGGCACCAAGGTTAACGGTATCCATACGAACGAAGCAAAGGCTGTGGCCTCCACGGCGACTGAATCTCCGTGCACCCCGAAGCCTCTTAAGAGACGCAAGAGCGTTCGCTTTTCGCCCAAGGTTGAGTCGGCCACGTACCAATTGTCCGACCCTCCTAGTCCTAGCTACGCTCTGCTGAATGGCAAATCGACGCCGCCGGTCAATGGCACCCCCTTGGGACCTAGCGTCCTCGAGGCAGAGGAGGAAACAGTGGCGACGACGAATGGCGTGCAGTCAGTTGAACCCGAGGTGGTCGCCGTACCGGAGCCTACCGAAGTAGTAAACAAGGAGCACCTCCAACTTACAACCGAAGAGGCCTTCTTCCTCTCGTTCGGCCTCGGCGCCCTGAAGATCGTCGACCCGACCACGAAGGCAGTCATTCCCCCTGCCGACCTTTTTACCCTGTTCCGACAAAACTCGTATTTCCCGGCCCGCGACGTCTCCGCGCTGCAGCCTGACGACGGCTTCCTCGTTAACTATGCCGTGTACCACCACTTCCGCTCCATGGGATGGGTTCCCCGCGCTGGCATCAAGTTCGGCGTCGACTGGCTGCTCTACGCAAAGGGCCCAGTCTTCGACCACGCCGAGTTCGGCGCCATTATCCTGCCGTCTTACTCGGACCAGTGGTGGAAGGACAGCGACCGCGAGCTGCCGCGCAAGACGTGGCACTGGCTGCACGGTGTCGTCCGCGTGCTCTCCCACGTGCAGAAGAGCTTGGTCCTTGTCTACGTCGATGTTCCCCCGCCGCCTCGTTTCGACGAGGCGCTCAAGAAGGGCGGTCCTGCGGAGGCATTCAAGCAGTATAAGATCCGCGAAGTCATGGTTAAGCGGTGGTCCAGCAACCGCAACAGATGATATAACGTCTCCTTCACGAACGAAGATGTTGTATGGTTTTTTCAGGGATGGGCGTTGGACGGATACGGAAACCAAAATCCGCGGTTGAGGGCTCGGGCTGGAAAAGCTGGATTATGCTTGAACAACTGGCCTTTTTCTCTTTTTCTCGTCGCCTCTCCTGCTCAACCTCAGGAGTGGAAGGCCTGGATGAACGGTGTAACATAAACAACGATATCGGGCGGCAGGGGAAAGACACATATTTCATGCGTTTTTGTACGATTATGCGAGACAGAAGGCCCGGGCAAGACGGCATCCTCGGCGGACGTTGATGACATGGAAAAGGTCGTCACTGACACGACACACTGGTTAATGTGTTGGATCTAGAATACCCCCTTCCTCTCCTCAACTAGAGATTATTCACTAGTACCACCATGTGCGGCCAGAAGGGTGTGTGGGATGTGTGATGTATATTGGCGATATTGAGCTCGTCCCACTTCTCGCGAGTCACGTTCTCGATCGGTCCGCTCCGACAGGCTCCAGCCTGGTCGATTTAGCAACGCTTCCTCACCGCATGCTGCCTCGTCGTTGGAAATCAGGAGGTGCAGCAAACAAAATGAGGGCCAAGAACTCGTTGGGAGGCTCACCGGCCTGGGCGCCCTAACCCCCCGGCGGCTCCTCCGGTCATTCGTCTCTCCTTTCGGCGGGCTTGTCCAAGAGGCTTGGCCCGAACACGGGGAGATGCAAGCTGGCGTCTCCGCCGGGAAGGGGGGCTTCTGCGCCGCCTGATTCGGACGAACTGCGACGGTGAATTTAATTCCAGGGACCGAGCGGGTCCACTGGCATTCTAACTTTCTCGGTGTCTTCGTCTGCATAGTGCAATTGCACAAAGTCCTCCAAAGGGAGAATTAGTCCCTCCCCCTTTTTTTCCCGCCCAGTTTCTTCCGTTCCCCGCGATCTCGCTCAAGATCTCCCGGGCCTAAACTCCTTACAAGTGCCGTCCGTTCGTCCGGGCCGCACGCTGTATTGCCCAGCGGGAAAGAAGGTGCCGATTTCCAGAGAAGTGTGAGTGGTGTATGCAGAAAATGACGTATACAGCTTAGTGCTAGCGTAGATCAGTCTTTCCAGTGTCCTGCATCAACAAGCTGAAAGGTCGACCGGCAGCGTCGCATTTCCCTTCTCCGTCCCATCTCTGGACCGTTTCAACGCCTCCCGCCGAAAGCTTAGCCCCCATCACCCCCATCCCAAATGCTCTGTACACTAGGTGGAGGGCGGTGCCCAGGGATGGGTTGTATTGGATGTGGCCAAGGCGCGCCAAGGATATACAGCTTTCCCCTCCCGAGGGCGACCTTCCATTGACGGAAGAACTCTGTTTAAATACCAATTTACTATGGAAATGGCCACCGATTCTCTTCTCTCCGAGCCCTTTTACCGAGGGCCGTCCAAGCATGACCCCCGAAGAACCAGGGGTAAACGCGACTTTTCGTCAATACTTTCCCCCTCCCAAACTCTGGGCAATTGGGGGGCAGTTTTTTGCATGGCCGGCCCTGGATCTGCCTAGAGTCGCATCGGCTTAAACGAACGAAAGAAGAAGTCCGTCTGGTGATTTGGTTGGCCGCATGTCTTGGCCCTTTTCTGTTTAGTCTATCGCTGGCCCTGCGAGCATGGTCATGGGAGTATATGCAAGTTGCTGTCGGAAGATGATGTGCTCGCAACCCCCTTGGGATTCTGTATAAGACCCAGTACTTCCCCCGAGGTCTGAGCCACGTTTCCGCCTCTCTGTTTTGAAGTGTGTTATAGAACGTCTAGCGATATCTCGAAACGCCTTTGCCGTCACCCTCGTTCCCTCTTAGACCGACCGAATCGATCACCATGAAGTTCCAGTCCCTGCTCTCCGCGGCGGCCCTCCTCCCCGCCCTCGCGACGGCCGCGCCGTCCGCGGACAAGAGGGCCTCGGCCAAGCCCCCGGCCTTCTTCCTCGCCGGCGACTCGACGACGGCGGTGCAGGCTGAGAACGGCGGCGGCTGGGGCAACGGGTTCCTGAGCTTCCTCAAGAGCCCGGCCAAGGGCACCAACTACGGCCGCAACGGGCGCACGACGGTCGACTACGTCAGCCAGGGGCACTGGGCGACGGTCAAGAAGGCCGTGCAGGACAGCATTGGTGCCTTTGACGTCTACGTTACGATCCAGGTGAGGACCACTCCCGCTTTTCGAAGAGTGAGGAAGAGGACGTGACTGACACGCAACTTGAAACAGTTCGGCCACAACGACCAAAAGGCCGAGAAGAACATCTCCCTCGACCAGTACCAGACGAACCTGGGCAACCTGGCCAAGGAGATCAAGGCACTCGGCGCGACCCCGATCCTCGTGACCCCCCTGACCCGACGCAGCTTCAACTCCGCGGGAGTCGTGACCAACAACCTGTCCAACGAGCGCGAGCGCACGATCGCGGCGGCGACGGCGACGGGGACCACTTACATCGACCTCAACCTCAACAGCCGCAAGTACGTGCAGGCCATCGGCGAGGAGAAGGCGCACTCGTACAACCTCAAGGACGGCGACAACACGCACCTCAACGCCGAGGGCAGTGTTGTCTTTGGCCGGCTGGTTGCGGATTTGTTGTTGCAGAAGGAGAAGGACCTGGCGGCTTGGTTCAAGGAGGATAAGGCGCTTAGCGATGAGATTTGGAAGGCTATTGAGAGCTCGACTGTTTAGAGGGCCGTTGAAATGTCTGGGCTTGGGCCTGGGTTGGTGGATTTGGTGGTGATTCGATTGTCTATATTAGCTTTTTACAATGTACAAATGAAGCCTTGAAGGATGGTAGTCTGTTGCCATTTCTCGCATCTCCTTGATGAGAAAGACCCAAGTTTTTAAAACATTATTGGGTATGGGTTGTGGTCGGTACTCGGCTGCTTCCTCCCGTCCCGTTCCCTGTGGAAATTCGAGCTGTTGTAAATGCGTAAATGTATGGCTCCATACGTTGGGAGGACTGATTCTACGCTGTGGCTGAGGGAAACGCAGTTGGCATCGGAAAAATCTTCAATATGGGTATGAAAAACTTTGATGCACTTATGCCTCGATAGCACATATCTCGTATTACGTACGCCGCGATAACCTTCGAAATGGAAGTTGACATCGACCTCAAGGAAAGGAGGCTTGGAGAATCGAGCCACCAGCTGCGATGGCTTGAAAACGGTCAAACGGCGCCTAGGCTCAGGGCTGGACATCGAATCCAGGATCTCTACCCTCGGCAGCCCTTGGAGTCGGCATAATTTGACAATCGGACCTAGTTAGCACAATATCTAAAACAGCAAAAACAGCAAGGACGACGGTAGCAACAGCAATAGGAACACGCATTTGCCAACCCGAATATGGAAGCTTGGGTATCGGGTATCTGAAGCCTGAGGTAGGTGGCTTGCAACCTGGGCACTTATGGAAGGCGGTCAGAAACTACAAACGCGGGGTGGCCCGCCCATGCGGCAGAAAGCAGGATCGCCCCACCATAGCTTCCAGAACAGTCCAGCATCCAAAGTCGCCCAATTCCACAGGTCCTTATCTTTTATACAACACCAACTAAGCCATTTTGAGTTATTCAACTGTTGTCCATTGTCTGTTGTTCTTTACCACTGTCTGTCACTGTGTCCCACGCCTGTTTTTCATCACTCTTGTTAATCACTGTTTTTAGGTAGTCAGTGTTGTTAAAGACTTAAAACGAAACTCGGTGATGTCCATGCATTCTGAAGTTGCCCAGGAGTACAGATACTTTACACAATGATGGACGGCAAGTTCTGTAAAGGTACTGAAAAGGCTTAGCGTGCGCCAAATAAGGAGGGGCTGTGGGTACATAGGCACCAACAGCAGGCACCTGCCTCTACGTCTGAACCTTGTTTGTCACACTTGCCTAATGGTGAGGAACACAGCTTTCTCCTTTACTACCTATCTCTCAAGATCCTTCCACCCTTATAGAAACAAACACACATACCGATTCTTGTTCTCCAAACACACCCAGAACACAACCAGAACACAACATAGCAGCACATCATGTCGTCGGACGCAACACAGGGCATGGCCGCCCTTGAGGCCAAACGCTACGACGAGGCTATTCTTAAGCTCAGCAAGGCCCTACGCCAATCACCCTCGCCTGTCTGGCTCATCGCCCGCTCCAAGGCCTATGTCGCCGGCCCCGGAGACTTCGCCAGAGGCCTTTCCGATGCCGAGTTCGCCTTCTCCGCCGCCGTTCGTCGCGGCAACCGCGCCCTGATGCAACAGGCACAACACCGCCGTGCTGTCGCCCTCTTCCGCCTGGGCCGTTACGCCGATGCCGACGCATGCATCAACTGGGTGCTGCGCTTGATCGATGGGGCTAGAACCTCGGACCCGGCCTTCCTGCAGCCCGAGGTCGATGAGAACGGAAATGTCACCATGACGAAGGAGCGATTGACCCAAGAGTTGCAGGAGGCGGACCAGAAGACCCGGAACGGCGGCGACATAAGGAGTGCCGTTGGTGCAAAGCGCTGTCCCGACCGTGACAGGGCCACCAGCATGCGCCTGCAGATTCTCACCCGCCTGGATGCCGTCCCCGCTAGCGAGCGTCGTGTGTCTGTCAAGTTCGCTCCTGACGTCTCCATTGACGATTTCAAGGTCGAAGAGCCCACCAAGAGCAACACGAACGAGGAGGTGAAGGACAAGGGTAAGGGCGACAAGAAGGAGGCGAAGAACGATGGTGACGACGAGTATGACAGCGATCTTAAGAAAGCTGCCGCCGAGTCTGTCCGCAACACGAAGCCGCAACAGACCGTGCGGGTGGACTTCTTCCAGTCCAGCACTACTCTGTCTGTGTCGGTCTTCGTGAAGAACGTCCCCAAGGAGGAGCTCAAGGTTGAGTACGAGTCTTCAGAGGTACGTCTCTCTCTACTCACTTGAATAAGAAGCACATCACTAACAGCACTCGATTGACAGGTCCGCTTGAGCCACATCCCCGGTCACGAACCCTGGTACACGGTACGACTTTGGGGCTCCATCGACCCCTCCAACAGCAAGCACACGGTCAGCGCGAACAAGATCGAGTTGCAGCTCAAGAAGGCACAGGCGACGAAATGGCCCCAGCTGGAGCGAGCCTCCGACGCAGCCCCTGCTGCACCGACCCTCACTGCTCAGAGTGACCAGCCCAAGGCCTCCGCCGCCGGCGCCCCCGTCTACCCCACCTCCTCCAAAACGGGCCCTAAGAAGTGGGAGGAAATTGGAGATGACGAAGAGGACGAAAGGGATATCAACGCCTTCTTTAAGAAGATGTACAAGGGCGCGACTCCCGAACAGCAGCGCGCCATGATGAAGAGCTTCACGGAGAGCAACGGCACTGCTCTGAGCACCGATTGGGACGACGTCAAGAGCCGCAAGGTCCAGACCCAGCCCCCCGAGGGCGTCGAGGCGAAGAAGTGGGATGCTTAGATGGTGCCATTTTGAGAATATTCCTCGGTTTCGTATGGGGGATTCATTCCTGATATCCATTGATGGGGGCGTTCCGGACAGGTCAAGTGTGAGAGTGTCATGGTCGCATTCACGGCGTTGGGACTGTCAAAAGGGATATACACCAATGTTTTGGGCTAGGCATTCTTAGTACATTCGATGTTTTGTTTTGTTGAGTTCCCATGGCCAATTATCGTGAATATTTTCTCTGTGGGAGTAATACCTGTGGCTGCGGTTGCAGCACCGCCCATGCCTGCCGCCCTCCCACCGCTGCCGCGTCCTCCCATGCCTGCCGCGCCCTTGGTCATGACTGAGGTTTAGGCTTCTTACAATCGTGTGCTCCTCTTTTGACAGGGAACATTTGGTAGTTGGTATCGGTCACGGCATCCTCACTGCGCACGTACTTTGTGGGATTTCAATCGTGAACTTGAACCATCTTCTAAATAGTGGTCTATAGAAAACCCAAGTTGTAAATTTCCGCGACAAAAGTGTGGTATCTATCTATGCCTCGGCCTCGGCCTCCGCCTCAACCTCCGCTCCCGCCCTCGCCTCCCACGCCTCCCTCCTCACCCTCAACTCCTTCCGGTGCGCCTTCTTGCTGTCCATCACCCGGTGCAGCGTGCTGGCAAAGTCCTCGTCGGCGACGTACGTGCCCTTGAGCCAGCGCCGCCCGCTGCCGGCGTCGAAGGCGCGGCGGCCGTGCATGACGCGGCGGTTGTCGAAGAGCACGCACTCGCCCGGGCGGAGCTTGTACTCGAACATGTTGTCCGGGTGCTCGAGGGCCTTGCGGAAGGCGTAGGCGGCCTTCTGCCACTGGCGCCACTCGCCGAGCGCGTCCCAGCCGGGGTGCGGGGCGGGCATGGGCGCCTGGAAGGGCGGGGACCACCAGACGTCGAAGGTCTCGTCGCTGTTGTTGTGGTTGTCGATGACGGGCCTCGTCTGGCGGTAGGAGTGGCCGTTGCGGGAGTAGTGGTAGGGGATGTGCGTCCGGGAGAGGGCCCGGAAGGCTGCGGCCTTGAACGTGCGGAGCCTGCGGGCGACGGCGTGGGCGTCTGCGAAGATGGACTCGCCGCCCGAGCAGGTGTTCTCCAGGCAGTGGAGGAGCTGGATGCGGGGCGGGGACTCGAGGTAGAGCATGTCGGAGTGGAGGCCCAGGTAGGCCGACGTGTAGGCCACGTTCTCGGCCTCGGGCTTGGAGATGACGTCGAAGAGGCGGCCGTAGAAGGTCTCCTTTATGGCGCCGAATTTGAGGGCGATGTCCGCGACGGCGGTCTCGGACTGCGGCACGTCCGTGAGGAGGATCAGGCCCGTCTGGTGGAGCTCCGAGACGACGGCCCTGAAGACGGGCCCCTCGCCGGCGGTGAACTCTTCAAAGGGCAGCCTGCGGAGGCGGGTGGACATGTGCTTGTTGTTCCAGTATATCGGCTTGAGGGTGACCAATTGCCGCAAGTCCTTCAAGGCGGCGTAGGGCGCGGGGGCCTCGACCGCGACGGAGGAGATGCTGTTCTTGCCTTGGGCGTCGAACACGGTGACGTGGCCTGCGGCGGCGGCGCGGGGGATGTCGTTTGTCCAGGTGATGTGGACGGTGCCGTCGGGCATCTCGCGGACCTGGTCGAAGGCGATGTTGGGGGGGATCTCGCCCGTGGAGAAGGACTTGTTCCCCGAGGAGGGGCTGACGCACTGCGGGCAGGGGCAGCGGTCGCGCAGGTAGGAGGCCTCGAAGGTGCGCCGGCGGCCCTTGGGGAGCCAGGCGGTGTCCAAGCGCTTGACTTCTAACTGGTGGTCGTTGATGCGCGTGATCCGGTATGGCTTGAGGGAGCGGACGGCTTGGTCTGTGATGGCCTTGGACAGGGCGGTGGACTCTTCGACGAAGGACTGCACGGAGCGGATCAGGTCTTCCACCTGCATGGACGCGGGTTTCGTTGTTGGCGTTTTCGTCTCTGCTGCGGTCACCGAGGTCGCGTCGGCGGAGGTGGCAGTCTGGCGAGGGGCGGTCGTGTGGACGGCTGCGAAGGGCTGCTGTCGCGATGGGAGTCGGGACGGTCTCGTTCTCGTGGCGCCGAGGATCCGCGACGTGCGGAAGGGCGTCCTCATCGCCATCTTTGTGGGAGGTTCGAGCGGTGTTGGGACGGAATTTCGCGATCGTTGGGATGGCGAGGATCTTTCGGACGGAGGAGCTGCAGGAGAGCTGCAGATGCGACGAAATAGATACGTGTCGTCAGGGCAGCGCAGCAATACCGGAGCAAGAAGAGATGGAGGGAGAACCGTATCTTGCTACCTCATGACGAGGAGGGTTGGAATGGGCGGACAATGGGCCGATTAAAGAGGTCGTCGAGAGGGGAGGTTGGTACTGCTACTATGTACGTACAGTGTAGGCGATAGCTCTTGCCGAGAGCTGTAAAATAATTCCCCACAGGCTTCAGGGGGGAGCTTCACAATGGCGGGGGATAAGGGGACGAACCTCGGTCGGATGGCATTTCCGGGGAACGTGGCCGGGGCGGGAAGGAGGGGTTCTAGACACCACCCTCTATGCACCTGCTGAATCGCAACGCACGCAGTGCCCTTTTTGTCCTTCACGTGCCCAGACTGGAAGTTGCCCAATTGTCTCAATTTGACTGGAATTATCGTCTCGTTTTTCGCCATCAAACGATCGCATTATTCAATCAACGCTCTCTATTCGCGTCAACGGAACGAGTCCTTTCCAGACCAGAATACGAGATCAAAAGCACCAGAAGACAATTCACATGCCGACGGTTTGCCTCCTTCATGCCTCCACGATCCGGCGGGGCCGGCACCTCGTGACCTCCACTCCTCCCCCGGCCGGACGACGGGAATCTCGTGCGGCGTGGCTTAGCCTCCTTCACATGGGTGCGACAAGACGATGGTCTGGTTTCTTTTTCCGAGAGCCTTCTGTTCTTCTGCCCCCGTGGGCTTGCCGCACTTAGCGATCATTAAGCTATTCCAAAATTGCCTCAGACGAATCCATGGATCGATAATGTTCTTGGAGCAGGGCGAACTGGCGATGTAGCCGCAGAAAGAAAGGCTCATATCTCATTAAGATTAAGTATACTCTAGGTAGGTATCACCCTCATGGGTTCAAATGGCTAAAATGTCCCACGCCTTACTCCTCCAACTTGCTGATGCCGGGCACGATCTTCTCGTCGGGGTACTTGCGCGCAAACATGCCGAGCGCCTTGATAGTGAAGCTGAACTTGTAGTTGGGGTAGATGATGGTGCAGCTCTTGTTGAAGACGCCCTCCATCGACTCCTGCAGCCACTCTCCGTTCGCCTGCTGGCGGTCCATGAGGAACTGCACGCCCTTGCGGAGGGGCTCGATGTTGGTGTACTCGGCCTCCATCAAGCCGATCAGCGCCCACGCCGTCTGCACGACCAGGGATCCGCTGGGGTGCTCGTGGTACTCCATCGTCTCGCAGGCCTGCGTCTCTTGTCAGTCCAAGTTCAGATCCGGGGATTGTCACGTCAGAAAAGAAATCTCACCTTGTAGCTCTCAGACCAGCCGCCGTCCTCTCTCTGCTTGGAGACGAGGAACTCGCAGCCGCGCCTCGCGACCTTGCTGGTCGAGTACGTGTCGCCGACGCTCGCCAAGCTCTCCAGGGCGAACATGGTGGCGTAGGTGAAGCAGATGCCCCAGCTGCCGTACCACGAGCCGTCGATGTTCTGGTGGGACCGGATCCAGTTGACGGCGCGCATGATGAACACCCTAATCTCCTCCTTGCGGTACTCGGGCCAGTGCTTCCTAAACAGCGACAGGGCCGTGACGCAGGCGGTGGTGCACTCGGGGTAGTCGTACTCGATCATGATGCGGCCAAAGACCTCGGCGGCGTTGAGCATCTCCATGTACTCGCCGCCGCGGCGCTTCTCATACGAGCCGACGCCGCCCGTCTCGTTCTGGTACACGAGGATGCAGTCGATGGCGTCGAAGATGCGCTGGTCGTCGAGCAGCGCCGGGTAGCCCTCTGTCTTCTGCAGCATGATGACCGACTTGAGCGCCTCGGAGATGCAGTCACTGACGGCGTAGCCCTGCTCGCGGTTGCTGAAGGGCCAGCCGCCCTTGCGCTGCTGGCGGTAGCACACGTCCGAGTCCTTGCAGTTCTCGCGGATCTGCTGGCGGTCGAGGAAGCCCAGGGCCTTCTCAAGCATGGGGCGCCACCGGTCCTCCTTCTCGAGGCCGGCGGCGACGACGGCCTGGATCATGAAGGCCGTGTCCCAGCACTGCACGCCGTTGGTGCCGCAGCCGAGCATGCCCTCGGCGTTGACCCAGAGCGAGTCGTCCATCCTCTCCGTGTGGCGGCGGACGCTGTAAGCGCCGGGGCCGTCGCGGATGTAGCACACGATGTGGTTCATGGGGCCGTTGACGGGGGCCAGGCCGAGGTAGTCCGTGTTGGCGTCCTCCATGTCGACCAGCTTGCTCGTCCAGGCCTCGGCCGACTCCTTGATGGCGTTGGGGCGCAGGTAGGGGTTCCAGACGTTGACGAGGAGCCAGTTGACCGTGTTGAGGAGCCACGACTTGGGGTGGTAGTTGTCAACGGGGGCGATGTCGTTGCGGTGCGTCTTCCAGACGATGGACTCCCAGGGCTGAACGAACAGCTCCTTCCTGAGGGAGCGGACGACGTCCGTCTCCTCGCAGCTCCAGCGCCTCGAGTAGATGTACGACATGGGCAGGAAGACCTGGCGGATGTGAACCCACCACCGCTCGGGATGAATGGGCACCCACTTGGGCAGCAGCCAGATCTCGGGGGGCACGGGGTTGACAATCTCCCAGTCGACAACGCCCAGGACGGCGAGCCACCACTTGGCCCAGTGGGGGCCCTGGGTCGCGCCGCCCAGCTCGTGGAGCCTGGCCCTGGCCTTGACCATGACGGGGTCCTCGGCGTCGACGCCGATGAGGCGCAGGGTGGTGTAGTTCAAGGTGGTGCCGAAGACGGTGCTGATGCCCTCGGTGTGCAGACCCCAGCCGCCCAGCTCGGGGTGGGCGCGGGCGAAGAGGTAGTTCTTGATTTCGGTCGCCCTGGCCGACGAGATGGGGGTCTTGGTGACGTATAGCGAGATGACGGTGCTCGGGAGCAGGAACATGGGGCCGCCATACTCGCATCCCCAGTCGCCAAAGGGTAGCTGGAGCTTCTCGATGTATTCGAGGCCGTTGAGGGTCGCGTCAAGGGGGTTGTTGGGCTCGGGGAGGATCGGGAGGTCCTGCATTTCACATGTTCGTTAGCGAAGCTGTCGCATGTAGCGGGAGGGGGCTATGGGCCCAACTGACCGTGGGGAGACCCAGGAAGTACTTGTCGGCGTAGGTCTGGGGCCATGCCTTCGCGGCCTCGTCGTCCTCGAGATACTTCCAGGTGTGACGGCCGTCCTCGTCCTTCATGCGCCACTTGGTGCGGTCCGTCTTCGCGTCGATGCGGGGCCTCTTGGGCCACTCCTGCTCGGCGATGGCCTCAGCGACACGCTTTCGCGACTGGATGGGCTTGAGCTCGGTGCCGTTGCTGGAGGCCACGGACGGCGGCGCTTTCTTCTGGACGACCATTGCGGCGGCTGTGACTTTCTCCCTGCAGTTGCAGAGGAGGAGGAGGAGTATGTTCGGAGAGGGGAGAAGAGGTGGTTGTCGTACGCGGTTCGGTGGCTGGAGGTGGTGCGTTCATGCACTTGATTTAAATGACGGCCACTGATCAGGTCCCCTTGCGTGTTGGTCTGGGGCGGTGTCCAGAAAATCGGCATGTCCATTTTCCCACCTTGCATGTGCGCGGGAATAACCCACCATATCCTCGTCCGACACCCCTGCTCGAATGATGAAAATGGGCGAATCGCGTCGTGGAAGACAGGGGCTGTAGCGATATGCCCCCGAGAGGCGCAGGGGGGAGCCCCCCTAATTGTCACTCAACCATCGCGCGGCCTACCCAAGGATCCTATGGTGAGAGTTGGGAAGTTGCAATTACCAGATATTAAGGTGACACTATCCTTTCGACCCGCTGTTGCATTCCTCTGCGATTGGCTTTGGCTCGTCCCGTCGATCAAGTACTAGCAGCCCTCCAGTTCGACTCAACATTGTCAACTAAACAACAAATGCCAATTTACGCTCAAGCCTTTTTGACAGGTGCCATGTTGCGCAGCCAGAACAGGGGGCTTCGTGGCCCGGGGGGTACTTAAACTTCAGCGGCACCGGGTGCCTGAAGCCTCTCAGGGCACTGTCCACAAGCAGCCCTCAGCACACACCGTCCAGTGTCGTTTGTTTCGTCGCGGCGATCTGCCGGTGGAAGGTGCCTGTCCAGGTGCCTGCCTACCTGGCCCAGACCAGTCGCTGTTCCTTCCGAGGGTGAAAATGGGACCCTCGTCCCATTGGCCAATGCGACGAAAGGAAGGGTGGGGCACCTTGTCACCCGATTGCCCAATCCCCGCTGTTCCTAACAGAAGTCCCCGTCTGTGTCGTCCCTCACTCCTTCCGGGCAACGACCATCTACACGTCCCAAGTTGAGGTCGACATCGACATCGCATGGGCAAGGACGCGCACGCCGCCCTGGTGTCTGGCTGCCTCATCCGAACCATCCAATGGACGCTGCTACGCCCTCTTTGCTGCACGGTCAGCAGGACCGACTAACCGCACAGCCGTCGAGCCTGAACTGGTCGAGGAACACGGTCGCCCTCCCCAACCCCGACCCTGAGAACAACGCCGTCGGACTGGCCATCACCAAACTGGAAGACATCCTGGTCACCGTGCAGGAGTCACTGCTCGGAAACCAAGAGTTGTTCATCCCGTACAGGACTAGGCCGACCAGCCGGCGTTCCACCGCGAAGGCTGGTAGCGAGGCCCGCCCACCTCGTCGTGCCTTCGTCCGCTTCCCTGGTCGTAGTGACAACGAGGCTCTCAAGTTTGGTGTGTAGATACGTAAACAGCCTTAACTTCAACCTAGTAATGATCTGACGCTTTCGCCAGCCCGTGTCTTCAAGATCCTCCAACTCTCGCTCACTGCTCTGGTCACCGGCACATCGCTGACCAAGAGGTGCGGTCTTCCTTGAGCTGGCGGCCCGGTGGGCGGGGTTGCTGAGCGAAATGACGCAGGAACATCTACTACCAATCCCAAGGCCTTTTCGGGAAGCAGGCCGTGGTAGACAATCTCATCGACGACATGGCCTACACCCTGGGAGTTGGAAGAGACGTGTTCAACATTGCAAGTGCCTCCTTCCAATGAGACCAGCACTTGTTGACGCCAGGACCAGGTCGCAGCTGCCAAGGGAATGATAGCAGGCCCCATCCTCTTGCGGACGAGGGCAGCTTGCGAGACCGACGCATCCTTTGGAGACGGGGTACTGCCCTTCCTCCCACCCCCCTTCTGGAGCTTGGACTCATGTCGTCTAGGGCGTGCTGATTCCTCGAGTGAGGGAAATCTCCCACATAGACTTTCGCGACGTGGAGTGGGTGCTGGTCATTGAGAAGGAAGCGACCTTCCGCGCCCTGGCTGCAGCAGGCTACTAGGACACGTCTGCTTCCGGCAGGGGCTTGCTCGTCACCGTGAGTTGACACTTCCGAACGATACGCTTTCAGGGGACGTACACAGCTTACACACCTCCAGGGGAAGGGCTACCCGGATCTCAACACGAAGCAGTTCCTTCACGAGGTCCACGCTGCCAAACCCGAGCTCCCCATCTACGCGCTCGTCGACTATGATCCGGACGGCATCAGCATCATGCGCTGCTACAGCCACGGCTCGCGAGCACACGCGCACGAGAAGAGGATCACCGTGCCTGGCCTGCATTGGCTCGGTATCAAGAGCGGCGATCTGGCTGGCAGAAGGGACCCTGTGTTCGATGAAGGTGTCGGGGATGATGATGACCTCGGCCTCTGGGCTGAAGACTTGCAACCTGACACGTCCAGGAATAGGTTCGACTCGGCGAATCCGCTCACCACGAGAGATAGGAAGCGGGCAGTCAACATGCTAAGAGATATAGGCGAGAACATCGACGGATATGACATGGAATGCCGACGGGAGCTGCAGGTAATGCTATTTCTTGGGATCAAGGCTGAGATACAGGCTGTGGACGACGCCGGCGACATTTCCAATTGGCTGGACGAGCAGATGAGGAGCTACTGATTTCAAAGGGGCGCATTTTCTGGTTTTTGGGGCATTTGTTATCATGGTCGGCAATGGAGATACGCAGCGTGGTTGATGCTGGGACATGTTTTGATGGACAGTGTGGAGTGCGTCTAATATTTCACGCACCGTGTTCCCACCCACATTACTCAAAAATTTCTTGACCTCACCTTTGGAAACTCACTCACAACGCCGGCAACCCGTCAGAAAAAAACTCACAACCATGGCGCCCAAACTGTCCGAAGATGAGATCGACGACCTGATCTACCTCTCCCGCGCCGGCGAGCTCGCCGAGCTCCAGGAGACCCTCAAGGCGCTGGCGGAGCGCGAGAACGTCTCCGTCGGCGAGGTCGTCACCGCCGCCAAGGACGAGTCCAGCAAGGCGACCTGTCTGCACATGGCCGCGGGCAACGGCCACATCGGTGAGTTTTCGCATCCGAAATCCCTGCACCGCCAAGAATTGTCACTGACACACCCGGAAAGACGCCGTCAAGGCCCTCGTCGAGGCGTTGGACGCCCGTCCCGCGGAGAAGAAGAAGGCGTACGTGGACGCTGCCAACGAGTTCGGCAACACGGGCCTGCACTGGGCGTGCCTGGGGGGCCACCTCGAGGTGGTCAAGTACCTCGTGGCGCAGGGGGCGTCGCCCGCGGCGGCGAACGACAAGGACCAGATCCCGCTCGACTCGGCGCTGTTCAACGGCAAGAGGGAGGTCGCGGACTGGTTCCTGGCGCAGTCTGGGGACATCGAGGGGGGCAACTCGGAGGGGCTCGAGGGCGGGGCCGCGGGTGTTGAGATTGAGGACGATGGGGAGAAGAAGGCTGAGGCCAGTGGGAGCAAGGATTCATAGGGAAGATTTTTAAACGAAAATTGAATGAGTTTATGATATTTGGAGGTGAGAGTGAGATGTGGGGTGGTTTGTGTGAAGGTATCGTGGTGGGGCATTTCAGCAGGGACGCGAATGAGTGCAGAGTTGATGATGGAATTACATCTTGCGACACTTTCCTTCTGGATGTACTATGTGACAACAGTTTTCCGAATCCAGTTCTAGTAGATAGTAATAGAGACGCTCTTACTTCACATCAACGCCAACATACAAGGGGCCTAGGCAGTATAAAAGGAAACCCGAGTTGTTGGTTTGAGCTGCAGGCTTAGTAGACGTGTGCTGGTATTTTCTGTCTGGCAACCTCAGTGGCACAAAGACTCTCTGCCAGAGGGAACTTGGAGAAGTTCTGAGTTCGTTGCATTTACAGTTCACAGGTTAATTATACCTGGTGCACTTCGTCGTCTCTGTCCGTCACGCGTCTCGGATTCCGTGAGTATTACACAACGGACACTGACGACAAACGGCACATTGGAAAGTGAGTATCTTTAACCTCTTGAGAAATTACAGGCAATGCGTGTCAGTTGTGTAATGCCCTTGAGGAAGGGGCTATCTCGACCGATTCAACGCAGCTGCCGATAGAGGCAACCCATAAACAGCCTCCTGGGGCTGGGTAGAAAGACCTGTGAATGCTTGGGAAGTATAAGACCTACTCCCATTGTGGTCTCTGACACTATAGCCTTAGTGACGATTCCTGAGGTGGCAGTATTTAAAGGTCTTTTTGAGCTGTGCCGGTTGCTGTGGAATGCACCAGATAGACACCTACGAAGAATTGATTCTGGCCCGCTGGTCGCTTTTGCTAGAAGTGGTGATTCTTACTTGTGCGTGTGCTTGTATGGCCAGGGTGTCTTTGGTTACATCGCACCACAACATTCTGTGCTTTACCGTCGTCTGTCAGTGAACACTGTCGTCCTTTATCTGCGATCGGGCTGCTGATACGCACAAGACGACAATGACGGAGAGGACTAGCCCGGGGAAAAGAATGGAACGATCAGTTACTGAAGGATTGCTGGTGCTGGCAGTTTAACGGAACACTCAAACTATCATCCACTTGGCATATCAATCAACGGTCAGCCCCGTCGAGCCAAGAGATGCGGCTGGTGTTCGGCGCGACTCGCCTGCATCCCACATATCTGTATTTATGCGAGTCTCTCCTGTTGCTGGGATGTTGACTTTGGCTGAGAAGCAGGCTGAGCAGGCCCAGCAGCCTTGGAGGGGGGTTCCCATTGACTTTGATTCTTGGAATGATTTCTTAATGTTCCTAAGTCCTGGAATTCCTCTTTCCAATGCCGATGCTAGTAGTTCAACATGTATTTCGGTACGTTGTCATCCCTGTACTAAGAAGCGGATGTGTTGAGAAGAGGCGATAGGTGGCATTTGGAGGCGAGGGCAATATGAGACGTATATATAGCTGGTTATGTGGAATGTGGAAGTGAATCGCTTGTAACCAGACGCCATATATAGCCTTCGCCACTTACCCCTTCCCCAGAAATCTCGACTATGACCTCTACTTCTTGTTATCATTACAACTACCGCCGCTATTGTCCCTATTGTCTCTATTGTCCCTGTTGTCTCTGTCGTCCCTGCTGTCTCTGTCGTCTGTGGCATATCCGTCGTCTCTGTTGTACCTCGTCTCCGTTGTCTTCAAGTGCTATGGATTGTAGCCATAAGAGAGACCTTTACTAACAGGGTTAGTTTGACACTGACGAGGGAACCGGGGCTCCAATGAAGAGCGCCCTCTTATGATAGAATGCAATACGAGCTTTCCCGCCACTAGTTGGGGTCGCTCCGAGCTTCGACCGTAAAATGTAGGAGCTGGCGGAGCGCGGCGGAGTACCGCTCCGCTGTGTGAGGCGCGGCCCGTTCCCATCGTTTGCGGCATCTCGGCGTGTGACTCAAATATTCCTCCCATGCGCACACCACTTTCAGACGGTTTTACGCTTGTTTTTAAGTGCTAAAACCCCCGCCAAAGGATTACTGCAAGTTTTAACTTATAGTCCAGACAATATCACAAGGTATCAACTAGTCACTTCGCAGCCATGGCGCATTGCAAGCCAGTGAAGCCTCACCTCCTCAGCGAATTCGAGCTACGGCGCTTCCAAGACGCGGCCGACGAGAACGCCAAACTCGCGGACTGCTGGAACAGCGAGCACATCGTCATCCTCTCGCTAGAATGGACGGACGTCTACAAGGTCTCGGGGTACACGTTCATGCCGTATCTGCGCCTCAACATCATGGCCCCGGAACCGAAGCCGACGGAGGCCGACGGTGAGCAGGAAAAGAAGAAGCACCATAACAAACAGCAACCCCCGCGACGGGAAATCTACCGACGGTCCATCCGCATGATCGAAGAGGTCAAGATCACCAAGGCCAACCGGGCCTTCGTGCGCGGGCCGTACTGCGACAAGGCCGACGGGCACGAGACCTCGGAGCTCTACAGCGCGGACGCGCGGCGCAAGGCGCAGGAAGTCTTCGACGAGCTGGCGGCGGAGCACGCGGCGATCTGCATCGCGACGTACGACCTCCGCGACGCGCGGCGCACGGCGCGGGCGCTGGAGACGTTCGGGGTGCGGCTGCCGGCCAAGGCGGTGACGGTGGACCTGGTGAAGGTGCTGGAGCACCAGGCGAGGGCCGAGGGCGGGGCGATACCGGAGGAGCTCAGGCGGTACACGGACGAGAACGTGGCGGTGCGGAACGGGAGGTGCGAGAGGACGCCCGGGAACGTGGTCGGGCGGGAGGGGATGCCGCACCTGAGGATGGTGGAGGTGCTGGGGCCGGCGGCGGAGAGGCACCGGTGGAGTTTTAGGAAGGTTGAGAGGGAGGATGCTGCGCTGGAGAGGATTTCGAGGCGGATGCGTAGCACGGATTTGAAGTGTTTAATAAGGCAGCGTACCTGATATTGAAGAGGATTGTTACTTAGTGATGAGAACGAGAAAGTGCCCGAGTCCGGATATAAACCGCCGACGGGCTATACAGTTTAAATAGACGGTGCGAAATGGTGTGATACGGTGCTCTGCCGGCACGCGTGGGGGTCCACTTCTTGGGGTCCACTTCTTTTGGCCCCGAGGCCCCCACTTCCGCGTCGGTAAGTCGGGGAAGGCACGCTGAAGTTGTGGGGGAAGGAGGGGACGGGGGAAACGTCCTGGAAATTTGGGGAATCTCACCTCACCCGCGCCTTCCCCATTCCCCCGTGTCGGTTCAGAGGCGCCTGAGACTCAACTTCAACCACATTCTTTGCTTGATGATAGTTATGACATCGGCTCTCTGGCTTTCAGGCTCGTTCAGTCGATGATGTCCACGAGCTTCCCTTGATGGCGAGCCACCCGTCCCCAGTCCAGCATGGCGGCGCTGGGACCTACAGACGCGCCAGCCGCAAGGGCGCGCCTCGACGCTTCGTATGCGACCACCCGGGCTGCGACAAGCTGTACTCCCGAGCCGAGCATCTCCAGCGACACCAGTTGAACCGTGAGAAGTCATTCCCGTGAGGCGAGGAGGGGAATTGTTGCTTATGGCTGCTGACGCGACTCCACAGATAACCCAAAGGAGATATTCATATGCGACATACCTGGCTGTGACCAGAAGTTCGTGCGCGCCGATCTCCTGTCGCGACACAAGAAGCGCCACTCGTCGTCTTATATCCCTCGCAATCGCGCCCCGAGCTTCAGCGCCTCCGCCGCCTCGGGAACTCTCTCTGCTGTCGCCGTCTCGTCGCCGACATCGGCCAATCCTCCTCGAACGGCGTTCCCCCAACCCGGTCAGCCGTCGTCGAGTGGTCCTCACGATGCCGCCATTCTTCTGACGCCCGACTCCAACGTGACGCCCACGCCCACAACGGGCGCTTCTAACCCTTCTTTGACCCAGCAGGCTGCGAGGCTGGGCCAACAGTCGGCATGGCCGTCGATAGACGACATCTCGGTCGACATCATGCGCCCGAAACCCGACTTCTTCTCCCGCGACCAGCCGTCCGTGCAGGATGCATCTTCCATGATGCCGTTCACTACCGTTGGCTTCCAACCCGACGACACACTGTCGAGAGACAACTTCGCCGTCTGGCTCTTCGACCCTCAAGCGAGCTTCAGCGACTTCAACGGCGTCGCCAACATGCCCTTCCTGGAAGGGGGCTTGGAGTCGACGTTCAACAACAACATCCACTACGACTACGAGTCGCTAACCAGCAGATCGCAACTCGACCCAACACCGCCACGGCACGTCGAAGCCAGCGACGAGCTGATCAGCGAACACCGGCGGCAGGAAGTCCTCCGATGGTTCCAGATCTTCCGACAGAAGCAGCCCAAATACGAACCCCGCATCGGAAGCCTCGTGCAGGATAGTGGCGGAGATTTGCCAGCACTGAACTTAGACATGCTCCGTGACTGCCTGCAGGAATACTGGAAGAATGTCTCACCTAGGCTACCGATAGTTCACCAGCCGACCTTCGCCGCCAACCGCTGCAACGTTTTCCTGTTGATGGTCATGATCGCGCTTGGGGCTGCCTCTCTGAGCAGCAGGGACTCGACAGGCAACCTCGAGCAATACGGAGGCTTTGCTGATGTCGTCATCTCGAGCGTCCGCTGGGAGATCCTCACCCACGACGAGGCTTCACCGCCGGTAGGGCTGTCGATCGCACAGTCGCTGTTACTGCTCGAGTTTTACGAGAAGATGTTCTCGTCCAGGCGGTTCCACGAGCGAGCTCACATCTACCACTCCGCCACGCTGACCCTCCTCCGAAGAGGCAGTCCCCTCATCGGTAGAGGAGGTAGCGAGTCGCCACCTGAAGAGCAAGACCCGACCTCAACCGATGGGGCTGCGTTGGATTCTAGGACTTGGTGGATCAGGTGGGCCGAGACAGAGTCGATGCACCGTGTAGTCTTTGCCGCCTTCATGCTGGACATCATCCACGCAGCCATGTTCGGCCACATTGCGGACATGACGCCTCACGAGATTAGACTCCCGCTGCCCTGCGACGACGGCCTGTGGACGGCTCAGACACCCGACATCTTCCGTCAGCTCGACAGCAACTACCGCATGTACGGGATCAAGCAGGTCTCCTTCCTCGACGGGCTGAAGAGCGCTCTTCATGGACAGGAGGTGAAGACGCACACCTTTGGTCGCATGATCATCATGTCCGGCTTGTTGAGTGTGGGCTGGCATCTGTCCCACCGCGAGTCGCACCTCAAATGGCTCGACTTGCGCACACCAAGCACCGAGACGCACGGCGGCTGGAGAAAGATACTCTTCCGCGCCTTCGATGAATGGAAAGAGAGTTTCGACAATGCCGTCGGAGCGAACGACCCGCCAGAGGTGCCCGGCCAGCCTTCCGCCTCAAACGGCCCCATACACTCCGCTGCCGTGCTCTACCATCTGGCACATATCAGTCTCCATGTAGACATCGTCGACTGCCAAGTGTACGCCGGTGCAAAGCGGCTGGTCGGACGCAAGGTCTCAACCCGCGACCACTCCAACGCCGTCACGCGCATGAGAACCTGGGCCAACTCGGCACCAACCCGCCACGCCGTCCTGCACGCATTCAGGCTGCTATACCGCGTCCTAGTCGACCAGAGAGGTCCAAAGAGACGAACCAGCAGCTTCGGCTCGCTGCCCGAGCCGGTCTCCGTCTTCTACTCGTGCTGCAACGAGCCGGACCCGCACCGGCCGTGGATCATGTACTACGCCGCCTTGACCATCTGGTCCTTCGTCCAGGCCTTGGGCATCCCGAACCGGGTCACGCCGTCCGGGAGGTACAGCGAGGTCGCGAGATACCTGGCGCACTTTGCGGGCCTGGAGGAGCTGACTGACGAGTACGCGAGGGACCTCAGTGAGCGGCTGCCGGAGCTGCTGGAGTTGCTGAGGGCTAGTCTTGGGCAGTCGCATTCCGAGCTGTTGCGCGAGGCTAGCGATCGTCTTAGGCTCTGTCGTGAGATGTTGAAATGAGGCGTTGGCGCCATGCATTATAGTATTGCTACAGCGCTGATCGGGCTTGAACTATCGAGTTGTCAGGTAGGCCAGCTGGGTCTTGAGTTAAATGCCTCAAACGCAAGAGACTGGTCTACACGGTGAGTGACTAAACGGTCAACCCGGTACTGGCCAAACACGTACTAACGTCGCATATCAGCTCTGTCGTCTGACCAGCCCGGAGAATCGTGTTATTGAAGTTTGTTTGCACTATACATAAGGCGGCTCACCCCACCTAGAGACCGGCAGACCGCTGAGGTGTACAGAGGTCTTCCATTTCTTGACTACGACATGAACACAGTGGCCGTCGGTCATGGCCTTCGGGTTGGAACAGCATGGCGAGTAGTAGCTCGAACGGTATGCGCCGTTTACAAAACGCTCGAGACGGTTCCAGTCTCTCTTTAGGATTATAGTAGGCTTGATCGCCATTTTCCGCCTTGACTTGGCCGACCTGCCGGATTCGAATAGTTGAATACTAGTGTGGATTTCCGCGCTGTACGGAGCTTGTATAGGGAGAGAGCCCACACTGGTGTTCAACTATTCAAATCACGCAGGAACTAAGCCAAGGCGAAAAATGGCGGCAACCCCTTCAAGATTCATGTCTTGCTTGATGGCCTGTGCTAGCGACGACGTCAGGGTACGAGGGTGGAGCGAACGTTTCGAACGGCAGCGCAGATATCGTACCCCGACCTCCTCGTATCCTCCAGTACCTTCTCAACGACCTGCCCGTCCGCCTTGGACGTCATCGGCCTGGCCGCATTTTTCGCGTCGACCCATTCAAGCCTCACGTTCGCGTCCCAGGGCACGCCTACTCCACTTCGTCCAGCGCCTGGCTCTCGCCCACGCGCGAGGCGAACCAGAAGACCACCTTGAGGGCTTCCGTCAAGATGCACGGACACGTACACCGACGAAGGCTCGCAGTTCACCAGCCCGTCCGTGACGTTCGGGTTCTCGCCGAGGGAAAAGTCCCCATGATCTCTGGGAGGCGTCCCGCGCGTGGCGACCAGGAGGGGCAGGGCTTCTGCGGCGAGGCCCCGTTTCCTTCGTGCGTCGAGCGCAGGTGGGCGGCGAGGAGTGTCCTCGCCTATGTCTTTCCGGCCCCTTTTAGGAGGGAGACGGTGCCGTCGGGGTGGCGCGCAGGATTGCGTTTTTGCGGGCTTGTCGGGTCGAGGGGACTGCGACCGCTGCTGCATATGAGGACTTTGTTGGGAGGGCAAGGAAGGGTTTGTTGGGTCCTGAAGGAAGAGGGCTTTCGTTGCGTTGGGGACTTGCTTCACAGGCTGATGCCATTGCCTGGATGCTCTGGCTGAGAGATGGATAGATGTGAGGCTGTTGGGAGGCGAGGTTGGTTGTAGATGGGAGGTGAAAGAAGGAAAGCTTACTGGGAGCTTTTCTGTACCGTTGAAGTAGTGGTTAATACTCATCAGAGCATGCTGTGATTGGTGTTTGGGATCAGTCAGACCAAGGTGTCTGTCTCTGTGAAACGTATGGTTCGAAGAATACCTAGTATATGAAGTGCCTGCTTCAGTTCTTGCCCCTCGATACGCATCGCGCCAATGTCTAGTAGGCGGCGCGAGGTGACGAAGACTTTGAGCAGGATCTTCGTCGTGTGAGGCTCGGAGGTTCCGCGGTCGCGCGTGAGGATAACAGGACGAGTTGTTCGCCGTCGCTAGCGACCTACAGGTGGACGGGGAAGCGTACGCCAGCCAGGTGAAGACGGACTGGAGGCCAAACCTTTGCTCTGGAAGACCGTCAGGGCTCACCTCCCAGTCGATTGATTCCCCCGATGTTTCGACAGCCGTTCCGAGAAGGTCAAGATTGTGGACATCATCTGACCTTTCACAAAGCTGGGGGTCTGAAGTCCTACCTCTTACTGAGATCATCAACGGGAAGTCTGATTCGTTGGCGTTATTAGCCTACAATGACTCGTCCGTCTAGAAGCATTAATCCAATTCCTAGTGGCGGTGTAATGACGACGCCCTTAGTGCTACCTTGTGGCGAAGCGGACGCAGACAGGTGTTACGTGCAATGCTGTTGGGCCGTCGGGCATACCGCATCGCCTGGATGTTACTACTACGAGTCTCTCAGATAGGCAGATGTGTATACGTTCTACGAGACGGTACGACACACTGGTTCACAGATTTTGAGACTTTCTGGTCTTTGAGTTGCAGAAGAGGGCCGGAGCCGCCGCCATTGGTCGTATACTATTCCCACAGTGGTCGGGATATATCAAGACCAGTGCGAATCTGCCTTCCTCTCCGAAATTACAAGGGAGACCGTAGGTGTGAGGCAGCCGACCAACCAAGCAAGGTACAGCAGGAGTGAAGCGATCTACCTCAGGAAATCCCCTCATGGCTTTGGGCAGACGCGCGCAATCATGCATGAAAGCAACCCAATCAAAAGCATACGAAACATAGCTGTGTGACGTCACGTGCTCAACACAAGGCAACCAATCTGTAGATATAAGCCCGGCATGTTGGCTTTCGAGCTTCGGGAACATTGAACTCCGCAAACCGGCCACCTGACTGTCGTCCCGACTCCCCAGCCCTCCAGGATGTGTATCCAAGTCGTTGAAATTCACAGGTACAGCCGCGAAATTTATTACCAACACTCAGTTGACCGTTGCGTGAATTACGGAAGACCGGGTCACAAGGTTCGAAAGTCTACTATCCTCGTCGGCGCTATTGTTCCTCGGGCTCCTGACCCTGGTTACCTTCTCGAGTATCCCGGCGGGCAAGTGAGCTTGGCTGCAAGCATTGAAAGCGAAAATTCGTTTGCCGGCCCGCCTTGAGGCCTCGAGTCAAAAGACCATGGCCGAGAACGAGAGCGCGCCAATACAAACCAGAACAGGAGTTGACGACTCCGGAAAGACAGTTCATGGGGTCCATCTTCGTAAGATTGATTGCATAACGGCCGTAGTAACATGCGCTGTCTCACTGGGTCAACTACTAAATGATTCTATAGTGTACAAATCCCTTCCAATTACGAATGGAGAGTTCCGTCTTATTACGATACACCCAGCCATCTCAACTTCATTGCCGATTACTGCCACGCTGTCTACTGCCAGTATTACCGTGCAGCATGGGACGTACAACGCATTGTCTTACACATGGGGAGGTACTACCGAGCCCCATGCCATCATCGTTAACGGCTTCGCATTCTTCGTGACCCCGAATCTACGAGAGGCCTTGCAACATCTGCGACACGATAGCCAAGGGATGACGATTTGGATCGACAGCATTTGTATAGACCAAGCCAACCCGAGTGAGCGCAGCGAGCAGGTTTCCATGTTGAACAAGATCTATAGCAGCGCTGGCTGCGTAAGAATTTGGATTGGAAATGCGTCTCTAACTTCAGAACGGGCGATGAATCTTGTTCAATGTTGTGTGGAAGCTATAGACGACGACGAAGTGGTTTGCAAGGTTATTGACGACTAAGTGGGGGCAGAGGCACTGACAGAACTCCTACGAAGACCATGCTGGACACGAACATGGATTTTCCAAGAGATCGTCCTCTCCAAAAAAGCCACAGTTCATTGTGGCTCGAAGAACGCGCCATGGTCTGGATTTCAGCACCTGGACCGGATCTCGGGCGACCCTTCAAAGTGGCCCCCATCACTCATTCGCGAGAGATGTATCCTGGAGCTGCGCCGAGCACTCTTCAGCATTAGCCAGTTTTGCATGAACGAGGCTCAAGCGCGGAACATGATTGACATTCTGGTGCCCACGAGGCGACTGAAGGCGACGGATCCCCGCGACAAGCTCTTTGGGTTGTTAGGGGTCGCTGACTTTTCTATACTGCTTACTCCAACCTACTTTATTGGTGTGAGGGAATTGTACGTATAGTTCACACGAGATCTCATACGCTATGATCAGGACCTTGCCATCCTTCTGACCGCTGGGCGTTGGAATCCCGACAACGGAGAGGATATCGATTTGCCTTCCTGGACTCCAGATTTTCGTGGCGCGGCGGGTCTCGATGTGCGATACTTGGCAGTCAGCTACCTAGACTGTTTCCAGGCGACGCCGACGAAAGTCCTTCCCGACCATTTGACGCCGTGGCTGCAACAAGGCAACAACTGGCTTCTCGATACCCTCATTGTGAAAGGCATCATACTCGATACCGTCAAGAAATGCATCCGTTTGGGGAAGGGGAGTGCCAGTCGCAAGACTATCATGGAAGTGTTCCAGCCGTGGGAATTGAATCATCACCCCACAGGAAAGTCTTACTTTGAGATATTCTTCGAAACCGTGATATTCGAAGACGGTGCGCTCCGCGGCGGCGACACTGAAGAGGCACGTCGAACCAGAAAGCAGTCCCTGTCACGACTGGCACTTGGCTTCCTTCATGAATGCAGGGAGTTCTTCAACGGAAAAACCCCGGAAATAACCGACAATCTGGAGTTTCTTGATCATTCTGGGTTATCCAAATCGTCAATGTTTGGGGCCTATGTTGACAGGTACAAGCACCTTGCGGGAGCAGACCCTGACGAACTCCACAGGTGCTGGCAAGAATACGTCATCAAAGCAGAAGGAGCAACCGACTGCTCTTTGACGAGCATCTTTTCTACGAAAACGAATTACTTGGGCAGGGGGCTGACAACTATTGAGAAGGGCGACGTTGTTGCCCTCCTGTTCGGGTGCAAGCTGCCAGTCGTGCTTCGACCCAGGGAAGGGCAACGTCCCGTGGGGTACCAGCTCATCAGCCCGTGCTACGTCAGCGGTGTAATGTTTGGGGAGATGATGCCAAGGCAACTGTCAGATTCACAAGATGACCCGCTGGCAGATTTGGAGTTACATTTGGGCTGATTTGTTGTTGTTGTTGTTGTTATATTTAACGCTATGTAGGGTGTATTTACATCCGGACCTCCCGCGGGGTATATAGCG